>CAUYQU010077975.1:0-26743 GCA_963574635.1 Cheracebus regulus | reverse complement strand
CTTTTTGAAGGGATTTTTGTGTCTCTGTCTCCTTCAGTTCTGCTCTGATCTTAGTTATTTCCTGTCTTCTGCTTGCTTTTGAGTGTTTTTGATCTTGCTCCTCTAGCTCTTTCAATTTTGATGATAGGGTGTCGATTTTAGATCTTTCCTTATTTCTCATGTGGGCATTTATTGTTATAAATTTCCCTCTAGATACTGCTTTACATGTATCCATAGATTCTGGTACATTGTGTTTTCGTTCTTGTTGATTTCAAAGAACACTTTTACTTGCTTCCAGTTCTTGCCCATTCAATATGATGCTGGTTGCCAGTCTGTCATAGACGGCTTACTTTGAGGTAGCTTTGATGCCTAATTTGTTGAGGATTTTAAACAAGAAGGGATATTGAATTTTGGCAGAAATATTTTCTGTGTATATTGGATAATCACGTGATTTTATTGTTAATTCTGCTTATGTCGTGAATGAAATTTATTGATTTGCCTATGTTAAACCAATCTTCCATCCCAGAAATAAAGTCCATCTCAATATAGTGAATTAACTTTTTGACGTCTTGCTAGATTCAGTATCCTGGTAATTTCTTGATGATTTTTTTCTTGATTTTTGCTGCTGTGTTCTCAGAGACATTGGCCTAAAGTTATCCTGTTTCATTGTGTCTCTGCTAGGTTTTGGTGTCAGAATGATACTGACTTTGTAGAATGAGTTAGGAAGGAGTCCCTCCTCCTAGATTTTTGAAATAATTTCAGTAGGAATAAGACAAGATCTTCTTTATACATCCGGTAGAATTTGGTTATGAATCCACATGGTCCAGGGCTTTTTTTTATTGGGTAGGCTTTTTATTACCAAGTTCATTTCAGAATTTGTTATCAGTGTGCTCAAGATTTTAATTTATTCCTGGTTCAACCTTCAGAGGCTTGTGTTTCCAGGAATTTATCCATTTATTCTAGGTTTTCTAGTTTGTGTGCATAGAGGTGTTCACCATAGTCTCTCAGAATGTTTTGTATTTCTGTGGGGTTGGTTGTCATATCACCTTTGTAATTTCTAGTTACAAAGGTGATATACATATCTCCTTCTCTCTCTCTCTCTCTCTCTTTTTTTTTAACTAATCTAGCTAGCGATATCAATCTTGTTTAATCTTTTGAACAACAAACTTTTGGCTTCATTCATCTTTTGTATGATTTTTGCTTCCCAATTTCATTCCATTCAGTTCTAATGGAATTAATAAATTAATTAATAAGTTAATTGCATCAGAGCTGAATGGAATAAAATTGGGATTCAATGAATCTTGATTAATTAATAAACCAAGTTTTTATTAATCCACATGCTCCAGTGTTGGGTATGTACATATTTAAAATAGTTAAGTCTTCTTGCTATATTGAGCCATTATCATCATGTAACACCCTTCTTTGTCCTTTTTGATCATCATAGTTTAAAGTCTCTTTGAACTGGTATAAGCAAAATGACTTCTGCTGTTTTCTGTTATCCATTTGGCTGAACAGATTATTTTCTAGCTCTTTGTTTTCAGCTTATGGATGTCCTTACTCTTAAGGTGGCTCTATTGAAGACAGCAGACAGTTGGGTTTTCCTTCTTAATCTAACTTGCCACTCTATGCCTTTTAAGTGGGACATTTAGCCTATTTACATTCAGGGTCAATACTGTCATTTCACTATTAGCTTATTGTTATGTAGATTTGATTGTATAGTTGCTTTATAATGTCTATGGGATATGTGCTTAAGTGTGCTTTTGTGGTGGCAGGTATCATTCTTGTATTTCCATGTTTAATGCTCTCTGTAGGCACTTTATAAGACAGACTTTACAGACCTAGTAAGAAATTCCCTAAGCCTTTGTTTGAAAAAGATTTCATTTCTCCTTTGCTTCTTAAGTTTAGTTCAGCAGGGTATGAAATTCTTAGTTGGAATTTCTTCTACTAAAGGATAATGAAGATAGGTCCCCAATCTCTTCTGGGTTGTATGGTTTCTGCTAAAAGGTCTACTGTTAAGCCCAACAATGTTCCCTTTTCAAGTGACCTAATTCTTCTCTCTAGCTGCCTTTCATATTTTTTTCTTTCATGTTGACCTCAATAATGACTGTGTCATGGGGATGGTCATCTTGCATTAGTATCTCACAGGAGTTCTCTGTATTTCTTGAATTTGTATGTTAACCTCCCTAGTGAGACAGGGAAAATTTTCATGGATTATATGCTCAAATATGTTTTCTAAGTTGCTTGTGCTCTCTCCTCTTTCTGGAATGTCAATGATTCATGGGTTTGGTCTCTTTACAAAATCCAATATTTCTCAGAGGTTTTGTTCAATTCTAAAAAATATTTTCTCTTTATTTTTGCCTCCCTATGTTGCTTTAAAGTGATGGGGTTTAAGTTCTGAGACCTTCTCTATTATAGCTTGGTCTATTCTGCTGTTAATGATACCAACTGTATTCTGAAATTACTGTAGTGCAGTTTTCACTTCCAGAAGTTCAGCTGGATTCTTTCTCAAAATGGTTATGTGGTCTTTCAACTCCTGGATCATTTTAATGTTTTCCTTGGATTGTATTTCAACCTTCCCTTGTATCTCAGTGAGCTTCCTTGCCATCCTGATTCTGAATTCTATGTCTGACACATCAGCCATTTCAATGTGGTTAGGATCCATTGCTAGGGAGCCATTGTGATCATTTGGAGATAAGAAGACATTCTGGATTTTAGAGGTACCAGAGTTCTTGTGCTGTTTTTTTCTCATCTGTGGGGGCTGAAGTTCCTTTATCCTTTGAAGTTATTGTCCCCTGGATGGGCCTTTTTGTTTTTATAATCTCTATTGCCCTTGAGGTTTTAACAGTGGTGCCAGTTGGATATAGTTGAATATCTTCATTTCTGGATGCTTTTAAGGGCAAGGCTCAGCTCTGCCCTCATGAGCTGTGTATTCTAATTCTGGGGGACTGGGACTGGATCTGTGACCTTTGTCCTCTGGTCCCTTGAGGTCAAGCCTTGGCTGGGCTGGGGAGGCTGAAGTGCTCTCAGACAGCTGAGAATAGCACTCCATAGGGGATGATGGGGAGCACCAGAGGCAGAAGGCACCCCTTTCTTTGGAAATGTTCAGGGCCTGGAACATGTCCTAGTGCTTAACAATCCCATGAGGGGTTCTCAGCTTCCTCTTCCTTCAGTCTGGCATCTTGGTCGACTCTCTAACTTCTCTCAGTGTATTCTCCCAGATGGTTTTTTCAGATTATTCCAATTTACTCAATATTTTGATCTGCTTAGGTTGGAGAAGTTCTTCCTAACTACTCCTAGTTGGCCATCTTAGCATCCTCCCCCATAATCACATTTAATGGAAAAGAACACTATTTTCATATGAGGCTTTGGATGAACTAATTATTAAGGAGAAATAATTTTTAAATTATTTTTTTTCTTGTACAGGTACTTTAAATTATGTACAAATCATGAGGCCTCTTTCAATTATATTATTTCCATAAGTTTCAGGAAATGTCAAAAGGAACATTAAAATGCCATTGTATAAATATATATGTAAAATTGAATTCAACTTACAAAACACTAATTTGTATGAGGAGTTAAATGTTTTTAGAAATTTTTTTCTGTAAGAATCATCAGCTGTAGATGTACTAAAACTTAAGTTTCAAAATGCTTTATCAATAATTTCTTCCAGTGTTGTCAGATAATATAAAATACACTTAGCTACAGTATTAGTTGTAGTAAAAGTTGTATTTAAATTCTGACCCAGGGGTGAATTAGGTGAGGGATCTTAGCCCCTCATCACAGAACACTGCTGCCAACTGAGGCAAAATAAAAAAGAGCTATCCACTAGGTGGCGCTTGACAGTGCTCGCCATCTATCCGCTGGCTAACATTCTCAAGCGCCACCTATTGGATCACCGCCCAACATACAACATCAAAATATTCTGCCATTATAGAGAGCCTGTGAAATCTAAGGCAAAGACTACCTACCTCCAGCACCCTATCCCAGCTAATGCACGTGCACCCTGCTGCAATACTGTGGCTACCGGCACACATGAGCGAGTATAGATTTCACTGCCACTGCCAGGAGAAGCACTTTGGCCAGCACCTCCCATCAGAGTGTTGTGGCCGCAGCCCAGGAACACCTCAGCCACTCCAGCACAGCAGTTTCCAAATATCGAAGAGCCAGAGAATAGAGCCAGGGACTAGGTACTAGAGCCCCAAAGTTAGAATATGCAGCGCAGGAGTGCTGAGCCAAACACTTGGCACCCTGAAATCTTCCAGAAATCAAAGTCAGTCTATGGAGCCCACCTTATACCATAACCAAACCTCTAAGGGCATGAAAGAAGTTAAAAGCAAAAAAAAAAAAAAACCATCCAAGGAAATCAACTTCAAAGACTGGTGGAATATCACCCCACACAGATGAGAAAGAACCAGCACAAGAATGCTAGCAACTCAAAAAGCTAGAGTGTTTTCTTATCTCCAAATGACTGCATTAGTTCCCAGCAATGCTCCTTAACTAGGCTAAAATGGCTGAAATCTCAGACATAGGACTCAAAATATGGATAGAAATGAAGATCATTAAGATTCAGGAGAAAGTCAAAACCTAATCCAAGGAATCTGAGAAAACAGTACCTACTACAAGGCAACAGTAACCAAAACAGCAGGGTATTGGTACAAAAACAGACACATAGACCAATGAGACAGAATGCAAAGCCCCAAAATAAAGCAGCACACCTACAACCATCTGATAATCACCAAAGTCAACAAAAACAAATAATAAGGAAAAGACCTGCTATTCAATAAATGGAGCTGAGATAACTGGCCAGTCGTATCCAGAAGATTGAAACTGGACCTCTTTCTTACACTAGATACACAAATTTAGTTGAGATGGATTCAAGACTTAAATGTAAAAGCTGAAACTATGAAAATCCTTGAAGAAAACCTAGGAAATACCCTCTGGACATAGGCCATGGACGTCACATATTTCATGACAAAGATGCCAAAAGCAACTGCAACAATAACAAAAATTGACAAATGGGATATAACTAAACGAAACAGTCTCTGCACAGCAAAAGATACTACCAACAGAGTAAACAGACAACCCACAGAATAGGAGAAAATATTTGTAATCTATGCATCTGAAAAAGATCTTATATCCAGAGTCTCTAAGGAACTTAAACAAATTTATAAGCAACACCATTAAAAAAGTGAGCAAAGTACATGAACAGACACTTTTCAAAAGACATACTTGTGATCAGCAAGCATATGAAAAAACACTCAACGTCACTAATCATTAGAGAAATGCAAATCAAAACCACAATGGGTTGGAACACACACATAACAATAAAATAAAATACATTTTGAAAAAGTAGCCAACCTTTCTGTAATCAATGGACGAGACCTGGCAACATCAGTATGAACTCATTGTACTCATCACTACAAACTCAGCTTAATATAGACATAGATTGTTACCATGGTCAAATCTGGAACAATTTGATCAATAAAATTAGTAAAGTAGTATTAGATTTTAATCCAAACTGTAAAATAAGTATCCAAGAGTCCACAGTGGTACAAATATATGATTGATTGAATAAATAAATAAGTGAGAGAGAAAAGACAAATACCCTATGCAGAAAATTCCAAATAATTTATGTAGATATTCCACCCTCAAAAATGAGGTGGGTCATAACTCCCCACTTCTTACACGTCATCTGTTAAATGATGATTTCCTTCCAAACAGTACAAATGGAAAGTAGGGAAGTATAACTTTATGGTTGAGAATCCTGACAACACTACCTCAGCCAGCTGATCAAAGTAATATCAACAGAGATAAGTTATACTGACAGCATAAACCACTGATATAATTAAAATGGAACTTTACCTTTGTGATCTTCTCCCAAAACTCATAACCCCCATCTAATTATGTGAATAACATCAGAGAAATCCTAATTGAGGAGCATTCCATAAAATACTTGACCAGTTACTTCTCAAAACTCTTAAGATCATCAAAAACAAAGAAAATCTGAGAAACTATTATAGCTGAAAGGATCCTAAGGAGACATGATGGCTAAATGTAATGTAGTATCCTAAATGGGATCCTGGCACAGAAAGAGGCCATTGGAATAAAATTATATCAACTGAAGTTTAAAAGTATAAATTTTGATAACCTAACAACTGAGTTTCCAGAAAAGCAGGAAGAATTTTATGAGAAATCAAGATTTCACATTGTAAAGTATTTCTTTTATGATCTAAAATTAGAACACCAAAAACTGCATTTTTGCAGTTTATTAGTTTATGGTGTTACTCACATACCATTTTCATCCCTATTATGTTTTATAAGTGATAAAACATTTTTAAAGTTAAAAGCTTAAGGAGTATTGTATTTTCATTTTTCACTACTACCTAAAAATTATTACTTAGCCCCCAGTCAGGTGCAGAGATGTATGCCTGTAGTCTCAGCTTCTTGGAAGGCTGAGGTGATAGGATTCTTGAGCCCAGGAGTTCGAGTCTAGCCTGGGTAACATAACAAGAACCTGTCCCTTTAAAAGAATAAATAAGATCATCAGTGTTATACTTAGCTCACCACGACATAGGAAAGTGCTTAATAAATGCTAAGTATTATTAATGAGCTACAGTTAGTACCCAGTTACTGATTATCAAGAAGTATTAGATTTTAATCCAATACATTCTTCATAGAATGTTTAAACACCTAAGTTGAATTTTTAACTACTTCATACAAAATCACTTTATACTAACTGATTGGTGTTACATGGCTGATGGAAGAGACCTACATACATATTTGCATGTGATATTAAATATATGAGAAAAAATGAGTGAAGAAGTATGATTTATGAGTAGTTTCTGATTTAATTAAATTTGCTGATTTCCTATTGTTGCAATTGGCACCTTTCAATACTTCATTTCCTTAATTTTTACGAATGCTGTGAAGTACACACTTTATTCCCATTAAACTGGAGAGCAAACTGAGATCAGGAAGGTTGAATAAACTTCTAAGGTCACAATATGAGTAACAAGATTTAGTTTGAAATCTCATTTTTATCACTTCCAAGTAGTTTTCATTACCTCACAGTGCCTCATATTAATCATAGTACAGGCAGGTACTATTTATTTGCTTCGTCAAAATTTCCTCACTTTGTTGAATACTGTAAAATGATTGGATACCTCTAAAGAGCTTATTTTAAACTAAAAAACTCATTTTAAACAGGTCAGAATTAAGAATGATGACTCATTCTCATGCATCTTTTACAAGCTCAATTTCCAGAAATAGTTCTTTTTTACAACTACAATCCGTTATCATCACCTCACTCTTTCAGCTCTATTGCATTACTGGCTAAACCTAGTTTGGGAATCACTTGGATTCTAGACTGTAGCTTTCTCTAGAATGCTCCTGATTATACTCCAGAAGATTGTCTGGTATTTACCACATTAGGGTACACCATAGAAAAGGGCTTTCAGACTTTGTTGGAGGAAAGTTTGTTGATGCATTCACATTGGGGTAATGTTTTCATGGTACTACATCTGCTTGGCCAGCCAGTTCCATTGAGGTGTCTGTTCCCAGTCCCTCCTGGGGTTCTCAAACAAAATCTGACAGTATATTGCCTCACTCTTTGCTCTGCATTTCCTGCTTCCCCCATGGGGTTTTTCCATTACCTCTGAGACACTGTGGAGGTGCACTGATTTGCCCAGCTGTGTTTGTGAAGTTGCAAATTATACATGGACGATGGCAAGTGTCACTGACTTGCTCCCACTCATTAGCTTGCTCCATGCAGTGTGGCTGCCACTGTGGATATTGTCATGGCCGATTTGTGATCTAGCCTCCTCATAGCTGCTAGAGGGCCCAGTGGTACAATCTAAAAGAGTGTCACAGTTGATGTATCAGGGGATGAATTTTTTCTAATGACAGACACAAGAAGGTGAATTCTCCCTTCCTCTCCCTAGACAAATCATTCAGAAACACAGTAGCTCTCTAAAGATATCCCACTAGCTTGATATAAAAGTAACTCTCCAAAGATATCCCACTAGCATGATATAAAACTCTAGCCCAACTGGTAGTGTACCCCTTACATTTGCTTTCCATACCTTCTTTCTCTATTGATCCCTTTCCCTCAGTCCTTCTTCCCTAGAATTGCATATTCCATAAAGTAAGTTTTTTGTCTTGGGCTCTATTTTCTTTAAAAATCCAGACTAAAAACAGTTTGCCATTCTAAGATCACTACCATTATTCAATAGTGAATAAAATCATTTAGGGAGTTATTTATAGTTATTTGATTGAGAGACAAAAGAGGAACAGAAGAGAGAATCCCATTTAGTTAAGTTCCAAGAAAGTAGAGGAGGTTGCCCCACTTGGAGAACTTGTGCTGAATTTCCTGACTCCAACTTCTATACTTTGTAGGTAACAGATGGCATGGTGGGTGGAAGGGAGTTACACATGCAACTATTCAAATCGCTAGCACTGAAAATATCTTGATTGCAAGAGGTGATGCTTAGGAATTTTTAGAGACAGACATGTCAGAAATAACTCTGATGTAGCAATAGCAGAATATATAAACAGGTTATCCCATATGTAATTGTTTGCTTGCGTACTATTGGGATTTATATTGATGCATAGTATGCATTCTTTACCAAACATTCAGAGCAAACATGCTAATGTATTGTGGTTAAAGAATTGCAGCCAGATTTGGGGGAAGAAAAGAACACAATATGACCACTATTTCCACTCCTCTCAATGGAAGAGAATGAAGGGAAAACAGCTCTAATTTTGGGGCTATGAACATTTGCCCTACAATCAGTGGCAATCAAATTGAATTGGTTCTGCATATGTCAGAATAAAGAGCAAGGAACCCAATAAACATGATAATGTGACACTTACAGTAAAAATAGAGATGTCTTCTGACACAACACTATGTAGTGAATACCTTAGGTCACATTAATGTCTTATCAAATGTTACATATATCCTTTGATGACCTAATTGATGAACATATGAAACAGATTTTGTTTCTATTACACATTAAGTAATCTCATGACGTGTTCTTTGTGGAGGTTGAGGTTGTACAAGTTCAAAATGTATTGCTAGTGGATGAGTAGGCATCCAAGTGGCAACACGCACTACCTAATTTAAAATAATACACTAGAGGTTTAACCTGATTGGGGTTACAGGAAGCTTTGATTAATATCTTATCATTTGAGCAATAAAATGAATACCTATGTCTTGTACTTTTATCTCAAAACCAATGTTCTTTAACATGTTTAAGTTGCAGCCTTTTAGAAAGAAGACTTTCATTTCCCTCTTAGATATCTCATTGTAATTGGGCCAATTCTATGGCATCTTGTTTATTAATAAGAAGTTCTTATTTCAAACAAAGACTCAATGATGACTATCAAGAAGAAGAAAAGAGTCTTCTGATGTTATTTTAATTTGAATTCTTTACTGAGAAGATGAAAAGGGCTGCATATAACCTAATTAATTTGCTTTGTGGTATGCATTTGAAACTATTACTTTATGAATCTGTTTATTCAGCAAATGTTTACTGAAGGTGCACCATGTGTAGGTAGTGGTCTAGATGCTGGACCATATGAGGCACTGTGAGGTAATGAAAACTACTTGGAAGTAATAAAAATTAGATTTCAAACTAAATCTCATTACTCATATTGTGGCCTCAGCAAATGTTTACTGAAGGTGCACCAAGTGTAGGCAGTGGTCTAGATGCTGGAGTGGTGATGGTGATATAACAAAGTCCTTGCCTTCATGGTAGTTTATATTCAAAGAGAAGAGACAGGTAGTAAACAAATAGATACATAATACAATGTGGGGTTATATTTGATGCTGTGAAGGGAACTGAAACAGAATAAGGGACTGGAGAGTGAAAAGGACTTAGGGACTACATTAGGTAGTAAAGCCAGAGAAAACCTCTCTGAACATATAAGATTCAAGTAGAGACCTGAAGAAGACCATTCATTGATAAAACAGGGAATGGTGGCACACGTCTATAATCCCAGCACTTTGGGAAGCTGAAGTGGGCAGATCCTTTGAGTCCAGGAGTTTGAGACAAGCCTGAACAACACAGTGAGTCCTCATGTCTACAGAACATGCAAAAATTATCCAGGCATGGTGGTGCGCACCTGTAGTCCCAGCTACTTGGGAGGCTGAGGTGGGAGGATCATTTGAGTTCGGGAGACAGAGCTTGCAGTGAGCTGAGATTGTGCCACTGAACTCCAGCCTGGGTGACAGAGTGAGATTCTATCTCAAAGAAAAAAAAAATCAAAATATCTATTAATTCATTGGCTCTTTTAAATGAATTTGTATTTTAAGAATTGCAACATCTATTCATATTTGGAAGTGTCATGTAATATACATTTGGTTTAAGGCATGGGTTGATGCACTAATGGATTTGAGGATTTCTTGTGATAACTCCACAACCCACTCCTGCCCCTAGGGAACTACTCCTTTAGATCCATCCCATGTGCCCAACCTTATCCCTATTCTCTTTAATATGCATTTGTTTTCTAGTGCTCCCACTTGTGCCATGCTCAGCCCTTTGACTATTATTCCCCTCACCTAAAATGCCAGCCTCTTCTCAACTGCCTACCAATTCAAATTTTCTCTTCCCATCATGGCCTAGCTTCTGTAATAATGGATCACTGCTTTTTAAAAAAATTTACTATGTGCTAGGCACTATGCAAAATGCTTTATATTTATTGTATTTATGTACAAATATAGGTAGAAACTATCGTGATTCCCACTTTGTAGACAAAGACATGGAGACTTGGGGAGTTTAAAAAACAAGTTCATATAGCTTGGCAATGCCAGGGACAGAATTCCAATGCCCACATTTTTTCTTTACTTTTTGATGGAAAGTTGATTTAAAAAAAATATATTTTATCAAAATGTATTATCTGTACTCACTAATCAACCTCTCTTCATCTCTCCCCTCCACTTTACCCTTCCCGGACTCTGGTAAACACCAATCTACTTTATCTTCATGAGATCTACTTTTTCAGCTCCCACATATGAGAGAACCAGTGATACTTGTCTTTCTATGTCTGTGATGCTCACATTTTAAATTATTATTCTAGTGTGCCTTCCTCGACCAGTCTAGGACAACTATTCTATCTTGGTATTATCTCACCTTAGAATGTTTATTATCAGAATTGCTGATAAAGTGAAAACCACATTAGGAAATTTCACTAAAAATCATACAAATAAGAGCTATATATATATTGGTTCATTTCAATAATTTTTATTAGCCAAAACCAAATAAACAGCCTCAAAAGTAAGAAGATACCTGTTCTCAGTGGTGCTCAAGCAAAGAAAAAGTGATTATCTCAACTGGGTGAGAAATTGGATTTAGTGACTTCAAATGCAGAAATCTACGATTCAGACATCTATGCTTTTGCAGAGAGGATTCATAAAAAGAAGAGATGGGTGACTTCTAAGTGGCCTGGAGGTGTTCATAAACATAAGGAAATATACTTGCAAAACAATTAAGTAGAATTTTTATGACCTGATAGTATTTTTGAATTGTTTACAAGACTATATTACATACAAGCACAAGCACTCATGTGTCTTTGTAATTAATCCCCATGTCAGTATTTCAGTTAATATTTTCCTCTGTGCTACAAAACTTTTAGGAGTTCTTCAGAAGAGGTGTCCCAGAAAAGTATTTTATTAGTCCAGAGCTAATATTTAATTAAAGAAAGTATGACAGAACCAAGTAGAAAAAGCTACTTTTAGAGTGAAGGGCTTTTTTCTTATTCCTTCAATTTTACTTTTATACAAGAGATAATTTGAAAACCTTTATTTTTGAAATCCAGAAAAATTATTTAAACAATAAAATTTTTGAAAAGTGCTTTTTATTAGAGTTTACTAAGAAAGATTTCACTCATTCATGTGTGTTATTGTTTCTTAACAAATCTTAACCTGGAAAATATTATTATAAGACAATACCTTTTCTGTAGCCTATCACTGGACAAAACCTTAAGGTTTGTATAAATCTTTAAAAAAATTTTAAATATAAACTTGAGCTCTTCCAGTAAAGCTCTCATGAGGAAGTGGATGTAAGCAGTGCATATCTCAAATGAACAAGTACACAAGCATAAAAATCCCCCACTTGTACTATCAATGTGCCACTTAAGTCAGCGTATTAAGCTTCTACTGTATTCAGTAGGCTGTTTTTCTCATAACTTTATAAAAATGGCATAGAGAAAAGAGACATGGACACATTATTTTAAACAGACTCTGATTAGTGTCTGACATGGTTTGGGTGTCCCCACCCAAATCTCATCTGGAATTTTCATGTGTTGTGGAGGGAACCAGTTGGAGGTAACTGAATCATGTTACCAGTGTGTCACTTGATTCAGCATATTAAGCTTCTACTATGTTCAGTAGGCTGTCTCATAATTTTATAAAATGGCAAAGAGAAAAGAGACATAGCCACATCATTCTAAACAGACTCCAATTAGTGTTTGATATGGTTTGGCTGTGTCACAACCCAAATCTCATCTGGAATTTCCATGTGTTGTGTGAGAGACCTGGTAGGAGGTAACTAAATCACAGGGGCAGATCTTTCCTGTGCTGTTCTCATGATAGCAAATAAGTCTCATGAGATCTGATGGTTTTAAAAAGGGGAGTTTCCCTGCACAAGCTCTCTTTGCCTGCTGCCATTCATGTAAGATGTGACTTGCTCCTCCTTGCCTTCCACCATGATTGTGAGGCTTCCCCCACCACATGGAATTTTAAGTCCAAATAAACCTCTGTATTTGGACTTAAATAGTGTAGGGTATGTCTTTATCAGCAGCATGAAAATGGATTAGTACAGTAAATTGGTACCAGTAGAGTGGTGTGTTGTTGAAAAGACACCCAAAAATGTGGAAGTGACTTTGGAACTGGGTAACAGGCAGAAGTTGGAACAATTTGGAGGGCTCAGAAGAAGACAGAAAAATGTGGAAAACTGTGAAACTCCCTAAAGACTTGTTGAGTGACTTTGAGCAAAATGATGATGATATGGACAATGAAATCCAGGCTGAGGTGGTCTCAGATGGAGATGAGGAACTTTTTGGGAACTGGAGCAAAGGTGACCCTTGTTAGGTTTTAGCAAAGAGACTGGCAGCATCTTGTGCCTGCCCTAGAAATTTGTAAAACTTTGAAAGACCAAGGTGGATGGATCACCTAAGGTCAGGAGTTCAAGACCAACCTGGCCAACATGGTGAAACCCTATCTCTACTAAAAATACAAAAAATTAGCCAGGCATTGTGGTGGGTGCCTGTAATCCCAGCTACTAGGGAGGCTGAGGTAGGAGAATCGCTTGAACCCAGAAGGTGGAAGTTGCAGTGAGCCAAGATTGAGCCATTGCACTCTAGCTTGGGCAACAAGAGTGAAAGTCCATCTCAAAACAAAACAAAACAAAAAACAAATTTTGAACTTGAGAGAGATAATTTAGGGTATCTGCTGGAAGAAATTTCTAAGCAGCAAAGCATTCAAGATGTGACCTGAGTGCTGTTAAATGCATCCAGTTTTATAAGAGGAGCAGAGCATAAAAGTTCAGAAACTTTTCAGCCTGACAATGTGACAGAAAAGAAAATCCCATCTTCTGAGGAGAAATTCAAGCCAGCTGTAAAAATTTGCATAAGTAATGAAGAGCCAAATGTTAACCTTCAAGACAATGGGGAAAATGTCTCTAGGGCATGTTAGAGGTCTTCTCAGCAGCCCCACTCATCACAGGCTCAGAGGCCTGGGAGGAAAAGGTGGTTTTGTGGGCCAGACCCAGGGTCCCTATGCTGTGTGCAACCTAGGGACTTGGTGCCCTGTGTCCCAGCCACTCTAGCTGTGGCTGAAAGAGGCCAATGTAGAGCTCGGCTGTGGCTTCAGAGGGTGCAAGCCTCAAGCTTTGGCGGCTTCCATGTGGTGTTGAGCTTGCAAGAGCACAGAAGTCAATGACTGGGGTTCAGGAATCTGCACTTAGATTTCAGAGGATGTATGGAAATGCCTGGATATCCAGGCAGAAGATGGCCAGGCTCATAGGCAGAATGGACTTGCTTTGTCTCAGATGAGACTTTGGACTACGGATGTTTGAGTTAGTGCTGAAATGAGTTAAGTCTTTGGGGGACTGTTGGGAAGGCATGATTGGTTTTATAATGTGAGGACATGAGATTTGTGAGGGGCCAGCATGGAATGATATGGTTTGGCTATGTCCCTACCCAGATCTCATCTTGAATTCCCACGTATTATGGGAGGGACCCAGTAGGAGGTAATTGAAATCATAGGGGCAGGTCTTTCCTGTGCTGTTGTCATGATAGTAAATGAGTCTCATGGGATCTGATGGTTTTAAAAAGGGGAGTTTCCCCTCACAAGCTCTCTTTGCCTGCTGCCATCCATATAAGATGTGACTTGCTTCTCCTTGCCTTCCACCATGACTGTGAGGCTTCCCTAGCCATGTGGAACTTTAAGTCCAGTTAAACCTCTTTGTTTTGTAAATGGCCCAGTCTCGGGTATGTCTTTATCAACAGTGTGAAAACAGACTAATACAGTGTTCTGACAAAAATACAATTGTTATGCTGTCAGAGAATGGCAGAAGAGATAATAATTTTTACCAAGAAGTCTTTTTTACATGAAATTTGAGCTTGGCGCTGAAGGAAATTAGAGTTTTGATTGGCATGTTGTGTTGCTAAAGGGAGGAACCCATAGGTAGGATGGAGAATTTAGATACCATTTAGATTACAAACAGCTCGAAAATCAAATTTAAAAAATTATGCTTCTTAGCTGGGCATGGTGGTGGGCACCTGTAATCTCAAGCTACTTGGGAGGCTGAGGCAGGAGAATCACTTGAACTTGGGAGGCAGAAGTTTCAGTGAGCCAAGATCATGCCATTGCACTCCAGCCTGGGTGACAGAGCAAGACTCTATCTCAAAAAAAAAAAGATAAAAAGTTATGCTTCATGTATTAGTAAATCATCAAAGACTTGTAAGACTAGTTAAGAAACAATCAGGAGTTAGGAACTGGGGAAAGATAGTAGAAAAGGATAAATTAAAGGTGATAATGAATTTTTAAGAACAGTAATGCCATTGCATGAATGAGTGAACATATAAAGAGGAACACATATGTAAGTCAAGTGTAATATGGGGTGGCATATTAAGTTTTGGGGGCCTTGCATTATTTTGAGTGGTCAGGTAGGCAGCTGGAGGTATAAAACAGAGTGTAGTGATCTAAATCTGGTAGTTACTACATTTATCCTGCATTTGCATTTGTTGTGCACTAGTACTTTCTATTACTTAAATACATCTTTATTTCTCATGGAAATTGATACTGTCATTTGCAAGAATGAATTTTTCTTAAATGGAATATCAGTTTATATATTTTATTTGTCTGAAGTAGGGATGGGGGGTAAGTTTTCACTTTGTCTATTCTTCTGCCTCCTGCTGGGATTGCACTTTGCTCATTTATGAGCGTTCTCAAGTTAGCAAAAGGTTTGACATTTACAGGAAATATGTGAAGCCTAATACTTGGGTTATAGCATCTTTTGCTGGGAAAAGTGATAGAACATAGGTGTGTTCTTGCACAAAAGAAAAAAATAGATGTTCAGATGTCAGAGATAGTAATTAAAGGCTTTTTATCCTTTAAGCAAATATATACGTACATATATATTTTACATAGAAAACTAACTCCAAATAGTGGATGTATTCAAATTCCAAGTTATTTTGGTAATTTAAAATGCAATTCAGTTTATAAAAACTAGGTTAACGTAAATTTCATTAACACATTTATGAAAAGCAAAAATAAATGATAAATTTATCATATACAATTATGTCCCATTTGAGCTCAAACAAACATAATTGTAGGATTTCAGTTATTTGTGACTACACAGCCATATGATTTTCCAAGACTATTTGACACAAAATTTTCAATTCAGTTACTAGACTTTATATGAAGCCAAATGTCTCAATTTAGCCTGGAAAACTATATTCACCATATTCATAAATATCTCATCAATATTTAATGACTAATGATTTGTTGAAAATATATCATTTAAATCGAAATTTCTTTGAACAAAGCTTAATGAATTTTTTTCCTTTTGGTTATAATGCAACTATGCTCATTACAGAAAATTTAAGATAGACTCTAGAAATCATTCATAATATCACTAGAATAAACTCTGTTAAAAAAAAGTGACACTCTGTTGTTCTGTATTTTTCTAGTCTTTTTCTCAACTCGTGTTTTACATATTAGAGAGAAACTACAGAGCAGTTTTATGTAAGTTTTTTCTTTGAATTATGACATAAATTTGTGCAATTTTAAAGAACTTTCATCCCAACATTGTACTTGTTTCCTTTTCCATCTTCTACACAATTAAAGATAAAAGCTCTCCAATGCTAGCACAGAGCTTTTGATCATTATACCAAAAACAATCTCTGCTTGTCAGAAACTCCCAGGCTCTACTTACTCTCCTCTTTGATCTGGAACTGCAGTGTTGCCTACCAGTCATCATTCTGGTTTATTCCCAGCGCCCTCTACTGTTTACTCTGTGAAAACTATTTGTTCTTCGCTACAGTAGAAATTAATGCCAGCAGTCCTTTTCAACAAATTAAGTTAGGCCAGAGAAACTTCTGTGTCTCCAAATATACATGTCTTCTCTCATGTTTCTCAGCCCCCTTAAAGTTAAAAGGGGCTCTTTGACAAGTTTTGGCAAATGATCTAGGAGCATTAGTGGATATGTTTTCATTCTGTTAATGGGTCTATTAGCAGCATTCTCCTACTCTGCAACAGAGATTGTGAAGGCAAATGCTCACATGGCAGAGCCAGAAGATGAAAGCAACCTGCATTGCTTATCCAGCTACCTTGGAGAGTCATCCTACTGGCAATAGCCTATGAGGGAGAAGTAAATTTTGGTGTGCTAAGCTACAGAGATTTAAGCATGTGGAACCACAATAAAACCTAGCCAATGCTGATTAATATATGATAGTATATTCAGTCACAGTGTTTGACAATATGGTTTTCTCTACTTTGAATGTCCTTCCCAAGCACCTCCACCCCTTAACCAAGAAGTTTTTCCTTGGCTTCCTCTTATTCATCCTACAGGGCTCGTCTCAGGGGCATTTACTTGATAAACTTTTGATTGCCCCATCCCTCATTCTGGGTTAGTTGTCTCTCCCACATGCTTCTGTAGCACCATGAGTATATAAATGAACAGTTCTTGGATATTTATGGATTGATAAAATTATTTTGTAAGTATTGGTTATGTAGATTTTTCTTTAGAATAATAAGAATAGATTGGCAGTTTTCAAAGTGTTTTCTGCAGACCCCTAAGAGTCTCTGAGACTTTTTCAGGAAGTCTGTAAAATCAAACTAATGGTGAAAATAGATTAGTGGCAAAAAAGGCTGGGACTTTTAGCAAATCAAGGCAAAGGCATCAAACCTACCAGGAGTCACTGTATCATTGTATTTTTCACTGCCATACCTTTGCAGGAAAAAAAAATATCCAATCCAATTTTATTTAAGAATGCCCTGGATAAAACATTAAAGATTATAAATTGTATTACATTTTGAAATTCAGTAAATACATGTCTTTGTTATATTGTGAATGACAAAATGAGAATTACACATACTTGAATTAAATGGCATTCTTGAGTAAAAGCACTTAAGCAATTTTATGATTTGCAAGCTGAATGCATCATTTTTGTCATGGAACAACATTTTATTTGATAAGAATGACTGAAAATCTATTAGAATCAGAATCAGCATTTATTTAGTATATTTAGAATCTATATGTGGCAGACACTTTCTTGATAAAGTGAGCCTCTTACTAAGAAAATGACTATTTGTTGTTAATTATGAAATTTAAGATTTATTGAGAAAATTAGAATTTTGGTAAACTTATTTGTGCTACCATGAACCTGACAGCCCCCTGATATTTAAAAGATTTTTATGATGTGATCAGTGATATTAATGAACATGACTTTGTAATATAGTACAGTGAAATGTGTCAACATTTGGACTATTTACTTAATTCAGTGTATTAGTCTGTTTTCACACTGCTATAAAGACGTACCTGAGACTGGGTACTTTATTAAAAAAAGAGATTTAATTGACTCACAGATCCACATGAAACTGTGAGGCCACAAGAAACAACATTGGGGAGGCCTCAGGAAATAATATTCATGGCAAAAGCCAAAGGAGAAGCCAGGTACATCTTACATGGTAGCAGGAGAGAGAGAGCGAAGGAAGCCACACACATTTAAACATCGGCTCTTGTGAGAACTCACTCACTATCACAAGCACAGCATGGGGGAGACTGCCCCCATGATCCAATCGATTCCCACCAGGCCCCTCCTTGGACACATGGAAATTACAATTCAAGATGAGATTTGGGTGGGGACACAGAGCCAAACTATATCACTTAGTTAACCAACGTTTTCAACAAGACATACAAATTATGTCACAAAATCAGGCATGAATAAAAGATCCATTCAAAATGCAAGATGTACTAATCGATTTCAATACAACAACACAGAAAAAATTTGTTGATATAGTTCAATCAATAAAAACAAAAAAAGTTGCCTCCAGAGAAAGTAGCAAAGCTCTTACTATTCTAGATTCCTAGGTGCAGGAGAGAGTTCCTCATGAAAGCTTGGCTGAACTCCCCTACATACTCCCTTCCTATTCTACATATAGCACTGCTATCCTTTGCTTTGAGGCTGCTACCCACACCAGAAACTATTGAGAGTGATGAGATGAATAGAGTAGAAAATAACATATAGATTTTTAGTTGTAGGAAAATGCTAAGAGGCGTCTTATACTACAAAAGTCAATATCCTTTTGAAACAGGGAGGCTAACGATCTGAGCAGGCTCATATATAACAGTAAATACATAGATTCATGAAATAGCTACTGCCCATATAGGAGTGTTGGAGAAAGGAAAGAAAGGAAAATAAAATAAGATGAAAACCCAGCAGAATATGGGTAAGAATGGAAGGACCTACCTTCAGCCTTCATACACATACTCTTCAGAGGATGTTGAGGGCCCGAGTCCCCTTCTTTCCCAGAAGAGTAACATTTCCTAAGAGGAACACATGCCACGAATTCAGATTTTACTTTTGTTTTGTTTTGTTTTTCTTTTTGACAGGACCTAATACTCTGAGAAAATGAGAGAGCCAAAAATGCTATTATTTGAAGCAATGCTTCCAAAGTTGTTATAGAATCACAAAAAGCAAACCAACAAAGTCAGCAGTTTACTGGATTCAAAAAGGCCTGTGGAATGTCTTGTGGCTGAGAATGAATGAAGAAAGAAATGAAGAAAGAAACATAAGAAGCTGAGAACTGAAAAGACAAAACTCCAAAAAGCGTTCAGTAAAAAGGAAACTTGATATAGATGCTGGTTTTACAGAAAAATCCAAGTTACAGAACGTGTATCATCCTACAGACACCGTAAAAGTCCTAATTAATTTTTAAGAATAAAGGAAGATAAGGAGCTAATATAAAACCGTTTAGGTCAGCTACATAATAGAAAATCACCAAGCCAGTGATAATCCAGTTACCACTCTGCAATGCTTTAAAAGAAGCATCCTTCCCAGGACTTAAAAAAATTATGATTATTGACTGGACATTAAGTTTCTGGACTTGGCAAACACTGAGCTCTCTGAGGTTTCATTTCTTTTGATGAAAACTAAAGAAATACCTAGAATAATCTTTTAAGGTAATCATTATTTTTCTTTTCTTAATCTTAGGATTTTAAAGTATAGAAATTTAATATGTGTAATAATCTACATTGTCATACCCTTTTAAAACACTTTCACTGAAACCTCTTTTGTACTGTGCATGGACTACACACATTTTGTTATGCACATTTAATTAATTTGTATAAAATATTCAAAATAAATATTTCTAATCAAAACTACCTGTGCCAAATTTTGTACCACTCTTAATGATAACATCAAAACCATCAGGAAACATAGTTAAAAATTGTATTTTATTGGCCAGGCACAGTGGCTCCTGCCTGTAATCCTGGCACTTTGAGAAGCCAAAGCAGGAGGATCACTTGAGGCCAGGAGTTCAAGACCAGCCTGGGCAACATAGTGAGACCCTGTCTCTACTTTTCTTAATTTTTTTTCTGAATAAAACAACCAATGTAGAAGTATTTCTTTTTAACAACATTATTTACAAGTTTATATAATTAAATAGAGCATACTTTAATTTGCAACATTTTGTTTATGGTATATTTTAAAATATCCACAGAATTATCTATTTGTTTTGAATAGTGTATGGTGGACGTAATACTAATCAGCAGTATTTGATTTTAATAAATAATTCATAAATTTTCTTTTTTGAGGCAGAGTCTTGCTCTGTCACCCAGGCTGGAGTGCAGTGATGCAATCTCGGTTCACTGCAACCTCTGCCTCCCAGGTTCAAGCAATTCTCCTGCCTCAGCCTCCTGAATAGCTGGGAGTACAGGCATGTGCCACCACACCCAGCTAATTTTCTGTATTTTTAGTAGAGACAGTGTTTCATCGTGTAGCTAGGATGGTCTTGAGCTCCTGACCTCGCGATCTACCCACCTTGCCTCCCAAAAATGCTGGGATTACAGGAGTGAGCCACCACGCCTGGACAATAATTCATAAAATTTTTAAGATATAAAACAGCTGCATCTGCATTGCTACTTCTCATTGCAAAGTTTTGTCATTAACAAACTTTAATTCAGTAACATACAGAATTCAGTTTAAGTTGTAGTTTAAAAATTTATCAATCAGGTACCATCAAGCTATTTTCACTTTAAGGTATAGAAATATTTATTTGTAATAAAGTGTTTTTTTTAACAAAATTTGAGTTTGCTATTCCACATTAATAAACTCTGGCTCTCAGAGGCAAATGGGAGCAAAAAAGATTCCAACTACTAGACAGAGTTCTGGCATGATTCACATGGAACAATTACACTAGTATGCAAGTTGCATCTGAAGGCTTAAAAACATAAAATTACAAGATTAATTAGAATCTTAGCAGTCACTAGTATCACTTTCCATAATCTCCTTTCCATAAACTCCTACCCCCACCCCAAGACTAGATCCTTTAATCTCCTCTGCCCCTTCTAAATGAATGGGCGTACAGGCTCCACCTGAATGAGAGCCAAATTTGCCAGACCATGATTCAGAGGGCATTTTTATAGAGGCTCAAGTAAGAAATATAAAATACCTTACAAATATAAATGCCTTTGTGAAAGTAATGCTGATGTCATTTCCCAGCACGGACTTCTTACTAGTATTAGGTATTACCCAAAACTATAAGGAATTTTCACTCGTTTCAGAAAAAGCAATCCAGCAAACACACAAGCACATAAAACCAACAAACAAGAACTCCCACAAAAATGTGAATTGTCAACATCTCTGGTTAAAGTCATTTCCTTACCCTGGACTTCCATGACTAAGGCAGGATTGTGTAAAGTGGGTGTTGTTCTGCATTCTTGGACATGGTTGTTAACCTCTTGGTATCTGTTTCTTCATCTATAAAGTTAAAATAATAATAGTATTCTTCATGGAATAGACAGAAGGATCAATTGGGATAACACATGCAAAGTCATTGGAATTGTGCCTGACACATAGTAAGAACTCAATAAATGTTAAGCATTACTGTTTCATTTATGATGATGATAATGAATACAATATATGATGTTAATTACCACCAAGGGGATTAAATATCAAGATCATTAATAACTGAAATGTAATATGCTGAGACAACTTTTAAAGGCGTTTGGTCTTTGAACATTCTAAGAAACTGAGTTTATGCATCATATAAAAGAACTAAAAATGCCATTTAAAAGTGATTTAATAAAATTTTAGGACAACTGTTATTACACATATACTTATTTGGGATCTTTGATAAATGCAAAATGGTTATCAGTAGATAGTGTAAAATCCATACTTTCTGAAGTAAAAAAGTCAGTAAGTAAAAGACTTTCTCATAGATCTAATCTAGGTCACTGAAGCTCAGGTAAAATTTAAATACTATATAAGGACTTGTCAAGACACTAAAACAAATTTTCAGTAAATACCAGTAAAAATTTTAACTTTTTAAAAGTGAATATTACAGACTGTAGTGACTTAATGCATGGAGACTGTGTGGTTCATAAAGCAGGACCCTATGCTTGCTTCTAGGGACTGTGGGACCAGGACCATGGCCAGAAATTAAATTTGTGTCACACCAAACACTCACCTGCAGACAGACCGCGCGGATTGCTTCTTGAACTTCCTTCTCTCCCGCCTCCAGCCTCTGACCCCTCCTTAACTTCCTCCCCAAACCCCCACCCCCGCCGCAGCTCCCAGAACCATCTTTTCGGCCTTCCTATCATCCCCCAGGCCAAGACCCGCTCAAGACCACCTTCCTTTTGTGTGCGTGTCCGGTCAGCTCCTAGCCAAGGAACCGTGAGCGCTTAGATCAGCCAGAATTACTGCACCGAACTGGAGGCCGCCGTCCGCAGCCTGGTCAACCGGCGGCTGCGGGCTTCCCGCACCTACTTCTCTCTGGGCCTCTATTTCCACAGCGACGAGGTGGCCCTGGAGGGCATGGGGCACTCCTTCCGAGAGCTGGCCGAGGAGAAGCGACAGGGTGCGCAGCGTCTGTGGAAGACGCAAAACCAGCGCGGAGCCCTCTGCGATGCCATGCAGAAGCGGCCTGGGAGGAATGGGAGAGCCGTTTGGGCACCCTGCAAGCCGCGTTGGCCCTGGAGACGAGCCTGAACCAGGCCCTGCTGGATCTGCACACCCTGAGCGTGATGCAGGCTGACCCTCACCTCTGTGGCTTCTTGGAGAACCACTTCCTAGGGCGCGAGCAGAAACTCGCCCGGGAGATGGGCGACCACCTGACCACACTCGGCAGGCAGGAGAGGCCCAACCCGCGCTGGGCAGGTGTCTTCCTTCAGCGCAACTAGGAGCCTATGGCGTCCAGCTGCTCCCTTCAGCCTCAAGGTACTATTTATTTATTTATTTTTAAACAGAGTCTCGCTGTGTTGCCCAAGCTGGAGTGCAATGGAGATCTCAGCTCACTGCAACCTCCGCCTCCCGGGTTCAAGTGATTCTCCTGCCTCAGCCTCCCGAGTAGCTGGGATTACAGGCGTGAGCCACCACCACCAGCTAATTTTTGTATTTTTAGTAGAGACAGGGTTTTACCATTTTGGCCAGGCTGGTCCCGAACTCCTGACCTCAAGTGATCCTGGGTTTCAGCAATTCCCCTTGCTTCAGCAATTCGCCTTCCTGAGTAGCTAAGATTACAGGCATGAGCCACCACCCCCAGCTAATTTTTGTATTTTTAGTAGAGACTGGGTTTCATCATGTTGGCCAGGCTGGTCTCGAACTTCTGACATCAAGTGATCCACCCAAAGTGCTGGGATTACAGGCATGAGTCACGGCGCCAGCTCTCAATTTTTAACCACCTCTCACCCTCCCCCAAGCCATGGTCCGAGCAGAAGCAAACCTTTTTACAGAAGAAAAAGTTGAGAGAGAGTAAACCCACCCACAAATTCTCAAGAAAGCAAACAAAAACCAAAAAGAAAACTGTCATTGAACAGTTTGCTTTTAAATTTGTTTTAATTAAAATACATTACACATTTTCAGGGTGCATAGTGACTTTTTCAAAATATGTTACAAAAAAGGAAATTCCACAGAAACTTTTAACAACGGTAAAGAACTACTACTCTGCCTGGTCTCTGTATGTCTAAAATGTGCTGTTTTGTCTAGTTTTGCTGATAGTGAAATTCTTTCACAATGATTGCAGGAATTGATCAAAACCTCATACAAATAAAAGAATGTAATTCAGGGCCTACATTCAGACTAGATTTAGGTCACAACCACACCCTTTCTACAAAAGCTGTGACATGAAGGCAGATACAGCATGTTCCAACCCAACCCACATAAAGTATTGATTCCAGTCACTCACAGTGACTAATTTGCCATGGACAAGGACATACTTTCACAATTCTAGAAAGTCTGAATGACAAAAACCAAGAGTTTATGCTGTGGTGAGATAGCCATGATGTGAGTTAATGAAATAGAAAAATAATTTGTATTATAATCGTCTGTTTTTGATGTGAACTTTCTTTGCTTAGGCCTTTCTGGACCAAACCTGAAATGTCTTGTTTCCTCTTGTTGAGTTGGCTTATAAGTTCATAAATATTCCTTCAGGATGGCAATTCTTTCAAAACAGCCATTGTACACACTAATTTAAAATGCATGTTAAGTAAGGCTTAGGAGTAACAGGCAAAAATGACCTACACTAGTTGCTAGGAGATTATTTTCTCTTAGATACCAGTCTTAGAGGCAATCCAGTTGTGGTAGGTGCGCGTGTAGACCCCTGGACTATTGATTGCACCACATTCTTTCGCCAGCTCACCACTCCAACAAGGTACCAAATATTTCGAGAATTAGGATGAACTAGTGGTCCTCCAAAGTCGCCCTGAATAAAACAAAGGATATTTGTCATTGTGAGAATTTCCTTTCAGTTACTTCATTTACACCAGATGATAACTGTAGATAAAGCTTGTAAGTCATTAGCATTTAACCTGCAGTATAAATCCCTGTGTCACCATTAACTTCAACTGTGACTAGCAGAATTCCTTCCCTAGGACTCTGGGGTTTACCTGAAGCTGGAAGGTGTGATTAATTTTTAAAATTTATTTATATTTTAGAGACAGGGTCTCACTCTGTCTCCCAGCCTGGAGTGTGGTGGCATGATCATAGCTCACCGCAGCCTGGAACTCCTGAGCTCAAGCAATCCACCCACCTAGCCTCCTCAGTAGCTAGGACTATGGGCATGCTATCACACTAAGCTAACTAATTTTTGTATTTTTTTTGTAGAGATGAGGTCTCATTGTGATGCCTAAGCTGGTCTCGAACTCCTCATATCAAACAGTCCTCCTGCATTGGCTTCCCAAATTGCTTGGACTTCAGGCATGAGCCACTGCACAGAAGGTATGATTTAATAAGTTACACGCTTTAATTTCATGACAAAGCTTTGGAAGACATATGAATATACTTGGAATATAGGACTTCATATCTGAGAAAAGTATCAGAACTCTAACCATAAGGGTAAGAAAGTGAGAGGAATTTCAGAATGGGTTGAAAGTAACTGAAAAAATTCTGAGACTGATTATTTATTGAAATGTAGCTAGGAGTCTGGACCGTGGTGCTAGACAGTCTCGGTTTATATGCCAGTTCTGCCACTTACTGCATGTATGATGTGCAAATTACTAAAATTTCCTCTGCCTCGATTTCCTCATCTATAAAATGAGAATACTGGTATTACCTACATCATAAGGGTGTAATGATAATTAAATGAATCAATATTTGTAGAGGACTTAGAACAGTGTTTGACTCAGAATAAGTCCAGCATAAATGTTTGTTAAACACTTAATAAATGACATATGTTGCATGTAGGGAAGAATTACTTTAGTGCCAAAGCTGAGAGGGACTTTGACAGGATTGGAAAAGTGCAAATTAATTGAATTGTCTTCATATTGATGATTTTCATAAAGTAAGAGCAGTTATTTACATACTATCAGTCAATGTAAACAATGGCCAGAATTACCTGGCAAGCATGTACCCAGCACATAGCTTTGTGTCCTGTACCTTACCACGACAGGCTTCTTTAGCATTACAAGTGTTTGTATCAATAATCTTCACAAGTGCTTTCTGAAGGAACACTGGGTATTTACCTAAAGGAAGTAAATATGATAGGCAAACAAGCTGAAAGTGCTAGATGACCTTGCTTTATCCTCTGTACTTAAAACCTGTATTTGACTGTTGCATACTTTTAGAATGAAAAAGCCTACTCATTTTTCTCACTTAAACTGATAAAAAAGAAATATTCAAATTATAATTTGAAATCTCTTTCTAACGTTGCCTGTCTCTCTTCCCACATCTCTGGACCAGAGCTTTCTCAGTTGGCTTTTCAAGGTTAGGGAGGTTCTACAACCAAATTGGTTTCCTTGGAATGTTTGAAACCCAGGCAGTTTGCAGTCGTAACTCCATATGCATTATTCCCTAAGAGATTGTCTGGGAGTACTCAGCATCTGGAGTTAAATGGTGCCTTTGACTCTACAACTAGATTATTATTTTCCTGTTTCTTCTGTACCTTACATGATATGTTAAGTTTTCACTGATCTTACCATTAAATGAAAGTCTCCCCATCCTGTAACAACAACTCCTTCACCAGGTGGAAATATCTGTGTGGCTTCAGGAAGACAAACTCAGTGTACATCATTCTTAAATAAAACTTTTCTAGTGAGCAGTATAAGTGCAATATTATCATGATGGTCATCCTGGATGTAGTCCTCATGAATAATGATTTGTTGAACATCATATTGCATATAGGGAAGAGTTACTTTCGTGCCAAAGCTGACAGTGTAGTTTTTTGGATTTTTTGTCCTAAAGAAACAAAAATAATGTATTTTGTATTTATTTCAAGATAATAGAAACACATTCTGCATCTACTGTACTATTCTCTTGGCATGAATATTTCCTTGCTCTGTAGTTCATTAGCAATGATATAATCTGATTTTTTAACTCATTCAAAAAATCTTGAGTTTCTACACCATATACTATGTAAGGCAGTGGGGGTATAGAATAAAAATAAATGGCCATGCCATCAAAATTTTTTTTTTTATTGCATTTTAGGTTTTGGGGTACATGTGAAGAACATACAATATTGTTGCATAGGTACACACGTGGCAGTGTAATTTGTTGCCTTCCTCCTCTTCACCTATATCTGGCATTTCTCCCCATGCTATCTCCC
>CAUYQU010077973.1:0-49117 GCA_963574635.1 Cheracebus regulus | reverse complement strand
GCAGAGAGGCCAAACACTAGTGGGGCCTCATTATCAAGTAATATGTTGCTAAGTATAAGGCAGGGTAAAACTGAAAACTGCCTGTTTTCCTGCCATATGGCACATTACAGAGGAAAAGTCAAGGGGCAAAGCTTGCAGATCTATTCTTTGCATACAAAAAGAAAACACTCATATAAGACTTGGATTTTAGCTTCTTTACAATATTAGAAATGGTTTTCCACCAACCACTACTAGTCTACCAGTTCCCTCTTCCTTGGACTACTGAGACATTTGTAATAGAATTGACTGTCATAACCATCAGAGCCTAAGGTCATGAAATATGACAGATTCTTTGCCGTTGCTTATCTGGAAGCTTCATTCTTGGCCAACAAGGCTCTATCCAAAGAAGCTAATGAGTTCATTAAAGTAGATCCTAAAGGAGGAAGCAGAATGTGCCTATTCATCAATGGAAGTGGAACTTCTTTGATATCATTTAGGTTTAAGAATCATACTTTTTGAGAATCGACTTATAATGGAACTGCGATACAACTGCAAAAGCTATGCACAATAAGACGAATGAGTCTATATCCATACATTTGATTTAACAGATGAATAAGTATTTAACTCATTTTTTTTTAAAAAAAAAAACAGAGCTAGGTTTTTCCCTTTTAAATACATATGCACTGAAATGAAATAATATGCCCTTTGAGTGAGTTTAAATGCTGGCCCAGGGATTAGTTTACAAAGCAGAAAAGTGGTTTGCCCCTCATTTTCCAATTCTCTCTCACGTTCAATGCGGTCAATATTATATTTGTGTGTGCCAACCAGGGCATGCTCACAGAAGGGAGGAGTGCTAGGGGAAAGAAAAAGAGAAAGACACCATGGAGAAAAAAATATTAATGAGCAATTTTTCCACCCCAAGAAAATAATCTCCTGGCTTCAGAAAACTGAGTGCAGTATTCCTCTTCATTTCATTCAGAATTTGAAGCCCGGAGACAACATGGCTTTGAAAGAGAAGCATTTTGTGTTGCCTTTGTAGTCCTAAACAATAACAGCTCCACAGTCCCAGAGATAAACCTGCAGGGCATCCTTCAAACTTGTTACAAAAGTACCTTATGTAGTGGCAACCCTTCTGTGGATCATGGTCCGACAAGTTATTCCTCCCACCTGAAATGCCCACAATTCTGGGAAAAATAATTGACTGTCCCTTATATGTGTATTGAGATTTGGACCTTGACTGAAATCTTATCCCATCTGAAACTCACCATCTTCAAGAGGGATAATCCAATGTCCTTATGCATAGATACAGATTGTCAGAGTTAACAGTGTAGTAACAGATTGTCAACTTTCGGACTCCATGGCTGGGAAGGAGGAAGAAATGTGTCTACAGGGACAGGCTAGTAGGGAGACTGTATCAAAACTCTAAAGCACAAGCATAGTGCTTATGTTTTTCCTCTTAAATAATAATAATAGGCTGGACACAGTGGCTCATGCCTGTAATCCAAGTACTTTGCGAGGGCAAGGTATGTGGATCATTTGAGATCGGAAGTTCGAGACCAGCCTGACCAACAAGGTGAAACCCCGTCTCTACTAAAAATACAAATAATTAGCCAGGCATGGTGGCAGGAGCCTGTAATCCCAGCTACTCAGGGAGGCTGAGTCAGGAGATTTGCTTTAACCTGGGAGGTAAAGGCTGCAGTGAGCCGAGATCACGCCACTACACTCCGGTCTGGGCAACAGAGGTAGACTCCATCTCAAAAATAAATAGGCCAGGCGAGGTGGCTCACGCCTATAATCCCGGCACTCAGGGAGGCCGAGGCAGGTGGATCACTTGAGGTCAGGAGTTTGAGACCAGCCTGACCAACAAAGTGAAACGCGGTCTCTACTAAAAATCCAAAAATATCCTGGCGTGTGGCACATGCCTATAATCCCAGCTACTCGGGAGGCTGAGAGAGAAGAATTGCTTGAACCTAGGAGGCAAAGGTTGCAGTGAGCAGAGATCGCGCCCTGCACTCCAGCCTGGGCAATGGAGCGAGACTCCGTCTCAAAAACTAAATAAATAAATACAATAATAAACCACATTTACTCTATAGAGTATTCACAGATTCTGAATTCCACTAATTTTTTGTCTCCCCCCTCCTTCCCCTTTCCCCAGTGCTTAGCACAATTCATAGCACATGCTAGGTGCTCAAAACAGATGTGTCGAATCAGTCAAATAAATAAGCAAATAAAATAACATACCCTTCTGCACATGTTTTAGTTCTTCTGAACTTCTATTTCTTCATCTATAATGTGGGGATAATGTTATTTCGTGCGTTTTCAAGATGAAATAATATAGCATACCATATACAATGTGTAAAATGTCAAATGCTATGCTCAGAGGTACTAGCGGAATTTCAAGTCTGCAGGTATGTTTCAGATTTTTAAAAAATCAGTACCAAAAGCTATATAGGTGGGATGAGTTAATTAATCTCAAACACATTTAACTAACAGGAAGAAAGAAATAGGGCATGGTAGGAGGAGAGAAAGGAGGACAGTTAGGGATATAGTGAATACTCTTAAAGTCAGTTGAATTATTTCGTACGAGGTAATTTTGCTTGTCACAATAAATCACTCTGTGCCCCACCCCCGCTCCAAGAAGGCAGGGAGGTTGTAAAGGAGAAGCGAGAGGAGGGTTAATTTGGGCTCCCTCCTGCCTGCTGCAGTAGAGAATGAAGGTGACGCGGCCACATATTTCCTCTGAACTTTCTCTGTGGTCTTTTTTATATTAAAGTGTTTCACTGTTACAGGACTGTGCTTGGAAAAGTTGGAAAACTTTTCCCTTGGTGGAGGAAAAGACGCCCTCGTCAGACGCAATCCAACAAATGAATGGAGTTATTCCCTTGGCCCAACAACTCCATCCACTAGTATACCAGATATTCATAGAAACATGTTTCCTCGCTTCCAAGGCCGGAATTTTACTCTCCCGTGGCGTTGCCTAGTATCGGATGCGCAGATTTCGAAAGTGAGCAGGCAACGGACTTGGCTTTCGAGCCACGGTGGTTGGCTTTTCTAGGAGTCGATGCGACTTACTGTCCTATGTGGTAGCTTCTCCCGGGAGCAGAATGTGTAAAATAAACAGTTGCTGAAAAGCATGAAGAATTAACGAAGTGAAAATCTGGGTTATTTGTTCGGCAATTGACATGCAAGTGACCTCCTTAAATGCCTAGTTGTTTAAGGACATTTAGAGCTAGGATGAATGAAACTTCAGGGTGCTTAACTCGCAAAGGCGTATAAATTTCATTAGTCTTTCGGGAAGTGGCGGTACATTCAGACAAATCCAGCAGGGAGGTGAAAACGGAGTGTCAAACCACGGCCTCGGAGCTCTCTTCCCAGCGCTGTGGAAAGACTTGCTTTTGCTGCCCGGAACCCTGGAGGTTACAGCTTGGAGAACCCGGAGGCGCTAGGACCTGGTGGGCGCCCTGGCTGCGGCCGCTTTCAGGAGGGCGGAGGAGGGAGAGGGGGAGGGGGATATGGGAAAGGAGGGGTGTTAAGGGGGGCGGGGGAAGTCATTTATGCAGAGCAGGCGCTGCTGCCATTGCCACTCAGAATCCCCGCGCGCTGCTTGGAGCCGGAGGGAGCGCAGGGAGCGAGCGAGCGAGCGCTCGGAGCCTGGGCCAGCAGACTGGGCGCCCGGTCGCTGCCTGCACCGCTCTCACTGGCTGTCTCGCCGCGCTCGGGGGCCCCGGGAGGAACGAGAGCGAGTCGGAGAGTCCGGGAGCCGAGCCCGGCGAAGCCCAACTGCCGAGGGCGCCCGCCCCACTCAGCCGCCTCCCGCGCCCGAGCCGGGGAGCATCGCCGAGCGCCCCGCGGGCCGGAGAGCTGGGAGCACAGGTCCCCACGGCCCCAGGGATGGTCTAGGAGCCGGTGCGAGGCTCGCTGCTCTGCTCCCTGCCGGGGCTAGCCGCCTCCTACCGATTGCCCGGGGCTGCGAGCTGCGGCGGCCGGGGGCTGCGCGCCGGGCCGCCCAGGCCGGAGAAGTTAGTTGTGCGCGCCCTTAGTGCGCTGAGCCAGCCAGCCAGCGAGCTAGGGAGCAGCGAGGCGCCGGGACCATGGGCTGGGGGAGCCGCTGCTGCTGCCCAGGACGCCTGGACCTGCTGTGCGTGCTGGCGCTGCTCGGGGGCTGCCTGCTCCCCGTGTGCAGGACGCGCGTCTACACCAACCACTGGGCAGTCAAAATCGCCGGGGGCTTCCCGGAGGCCGACCGCATCGCCAGCAAGTACGGATTCATCAACATAGGACAGGTAACGAACTACAGGCTGGCCCAGCCCTAGGCCCTGAAGCCACTGGGGGCTTCTTGTCCCCTCTGCGTGGAACCCCCTCCCCCTCTTCCAGATGTGCTCTAGCAGCTGTTGCCCTAACTCTTGGGCGATGCTCAGTCTCCCGCGCGCGCGCGGACACACACACACACACCCCAAAGTTGCCGGATACGTGTTTTGTTTACTTGCCTTTTGCAAGCCATGCGGGACTGGTAGGGTCTTGGGAAAAATCCAGAGTGCCCCCGTGGTGGTTTCAGAGACGGCTGGACCTTTTGACCTGAGAAGTCGAGTAACACTAGAAATCCGAGGCAAAGTCTCAGAGGGTGATCGTGGGGAGAGGGGGAAATGAGGTCTTTTGGGGGATAGGGGGTGATGCCGGCGGGGAAGGAAAGCCTTTCCTGCTCGGACCTGAATTTAGCCCAGAAAGAAGTTTCCTCTTGGGCGAGAGAACCGCTGGCGCTGGAGACGCGGGAGGCGCGGGGACTGGAGCTGGAAGGGAGGAGAAAGGAGGGGAGGGAAGAGGGGGCGGGACCCTGTGTGAGCGCAGATTTAGGGGAGACCTCTAGGCTTCTTCGCCTTAAGCGAGGTCCGCGTGGGGGCTCCCGGAAGGGAGTTGGAGTGAGGAGGTGGGAAACTTCCGAAACCTGCTGGCTGGGTTCCGCTCCCAGAAAACAAGGAGTCTGACCACGGGCGGAAGGTGCCAGGCCGGGAGGCTGCGCTGTGGGGCGAGAGTTGGGCAGGCAGCAGGGGCACGGGGTTTTTGTGGGGTGCCACTCGCGGGATTTTGGCAGAGCTCTGCTGCTAGGGAGAAATGCCAATAAACTAAGGTGATGCTATGAGGATGATTGGAAGTGTAACGGATTTGGAAGTACTCCGGGTTCAGTGGTCTTGGCTTCCTAGTTCTCTTCCCCCCCAACACCCCTGCGAGAAATGGGGGTAGAGAGGGCCATGAAGGTGGTTCCCAGAAAATATCCCCTCACCAACATACACACCGCAAGTATCTTTGGGTCTGGCCGGAGGAGCCGACCCTGGCTGGGCTCTGGCGAGAATCCGCTGGAATGGGAGGTGATGGATGGTGCCTTTCCAGCAGGCGCGCTCTGGGGACTGCCCGGGGTGCACGCACCCCGCGTGCTCTGCCAGGGGAAGGGAGAGGGAGGTGCTGGCTGGTGCCAGTGGAGTGGTAGAGTACGGACAGTTTCTGAGGCCATTGCGTTCCACGCCCAGGAACCCGGGGACATCCCCTACTCCTCCCCGCCGCCTGGGGAATGCAGTGCCTGGAGACGCGGCAGAGCTGCTGTCGCTGCGTCTAGAAGGAGCTGGGGAGCGCGGGAGTGTTCCGAGGAGCAGGAGCACAAGATCTTGCTCTTTGCCCGCCCAGAGGGAGGACTCATTCCAGAGAAGCCAGCCCTGTGGAGAACTGAGACTAGGGCAAGGGGCACGGTTTGTATTCCCTCCCGGCCCTGGAAGTGAGGAAGTAAGGGAAGCCAGCCAGATTTTGTTGCTTGAGTGCCTGTCAGCTGCGGAAGATTTCCATTCTAAAGGCTTGTTGGGATTCTACTGGCTTCTTTTTCTCTGGAAGAAAACACCGAGTCCGTTCAGGTCTTTTTACATGAACTTAAAGTTGGGCACAGCCTATGCCCTGAAAGTAGCTAGTAGTATTAATCATCTCGGGTTCTGCTAACACTGAACATCTCACACCTGCCAGGCATTTTTGGAAGAATAGATTCTTGAACGTACCCTTCTTTCTTAATCACAAAACAACTTTGTTTGGCAAATGTCACCTCACACACAGGAGATGAGGAAACTGAGACCAGCTGGACAGGGGCAAAACCATGATTCAGACCTGGGACTCTGTATGTTGCAAGCCCACTCCCCCTTGGATCCTGCCTTTAGGGAACCCTTTTATCCTATGAGTGAAGGAGGAAGTAAGTAAAATCTCCATTTCCTTGAATTCTGATTTTCCAGTAGACTAGAAGCAAATATCTGGTCTCAATTCACAGATATTTAGTTCAAACAAACCTAGATTTCTTGACTTGAAGAACAAGGGCAGAAACAGCTGTTACCTCTCTGAATTAATTGAGCAGAACTGGTATATTACAGAATCCAGCATAGTGAGACGGGAGAAATTGTCACCCAACCCGTTTTTGAACAAGCCAACATTGCAATGTCCTACAACCTCTGCTGGACCTTTTACAAAAGGCCTTGTAATAAAGATTTGTGGTGTTTCATTAAAAAAGTAATACTAAGAAAGTTTACATACAAATAACACCAAAGATGATTTATTGTGGTTTTTACAGCGCCAATGAGGACATTTAGTGCTTATAGGGATTATGCAGCACTCCTTAAACCAGTGTAAAAAGACCAGCTATTCTACAGTGGAGAGCATTTCTTCTGTAGATCAAAGGAGCTTAAGCCTATGCTAAGTCTTTGGGGTGGTAAATTGAGTTCACACGTGCAATATCATTGCACTGTAAGGGCCAAATGTATTCCTTATTCATCCTTTACTGCTCTGACCTTTCAACACTTTAGACATCCTTTTGTTATTCTTTCTTTCCATCCATAAACCAGCTGTGGATCACTTGAGGGCAGTAACTAATTTGCAAATGTCTCTGGAATGTTCTGTTTTTTTACCCATTTGGGCTTGGGGTCTCATCTTATATATTGCAAATTGGAACTGAAACTTGTTACTATTTCTGAAGCCATTTAGTATCCTGGTAGTAATTTTTATATCTGCAGTATGATATTCTAGGTGAGTCAGGTAGTGAATTTTCACTACAGTAAAGGTACGGTTTTGACCATTTACTCAGAATATCAGTGTAATGTTTTGTGTCGCATCTTAGCCTTTAAAAGTCTCCAGAGGTAACATTTCTGTCTTGGGGATTTCTACTGAGAAGAATAGTTGTGTCTCTTCTGTTCGTAAAAGATGGGATGTGCAGAATAACACAAGAAGCCAATAAACAAGCAAAAAGGACGTGCTCGACTTCCAGAAGGGAACACAAATGAGGATTTTCTTGCCTTTGTTTATAGAGCTAGCATTATGTTTTCACAAAATGTTTATATTTTGTGAATGATTGTGCCTTGAAATCCTGCAATAATAATACTTAACCATAATCATTGTTAGTTGTGGTCATGTTAGCATATATTATATTTTGGTTGGTATCAGAGTCAGAGACAGAATGCCCTGCTTTTCTTCCCTACAAGTTCTGACTACAGCCCTCTTAGTATCTGGTGGGACCAGCACCTTCTGAGCTGCCTGAGAGTAGGAGGTGTGCATGCCTATTGACCTGCACAGGAATGGAGGAAGAGGCCTTTGTCCTCACTCACAAATCATGTGCTCTGACCCTTTGAGCTAACAATCTACTGGTTAGAGAATTGAAATGATGTAAAGGAATAAGACTTGACATATTGTTAATTGTGGACCTCTGTTTAAATCTACAAAGAAGAATTAATGTCTGGTTATCAGAATTCAGGGAGAAGGTCCCCTGTGAACAAACAGATTGTTTGCAATGTGCAATAGCTGTATTTATCCTTCTGCGAGTTGCTTATAATCCTTGATTCCAGCCTGAGATTACCAGTAGCAAAGCCCCTTCCCCAAACCACGTAACAATTTGAATAACACCTCTAAAGGATACAACTAGATGCAAGCCATACTGGGGAAATATTTTACCTAGAGCCCCCCTGTTGACAGCATGTGGACTTGGAAACTCTGGGGAGGCCACTTTCAAGGCTGTGAAAGCAGGAAAGTCACTGAACTTAATGGAGCCTCTGTTCCTTCATCTGTAAAATGATAAATCTCTAGATAATAGAGTGAGTTAACTATGCATTGCTCAGCACATAGTTAGGCTTGCAGCGAAAGGTTTGTTTAATCTGAATCTGAGGAGAAAGGTCAAAATAAATGAGATCTAAAGTTTTAGATAAGGAGAAAGGAAGACATTTTAAAAATAGAGATGCAAAATGTAAAGATCAGGAAAATAAATTTTTGAGGGTTGAATTGCAAGAGCTATATCATAGTTTTGTAGGCAGGGAAAATGATTTTGCTTTTCAACAAGCAATTTAAAATATTAATAGTTTAAAAATAGTTTTATGTTAGATTCTAAACAATTAGGATTGATTTCCCATGGGAGGGCCCTCTTCCCTCATTGATCCTTGTCATGGACCATGAAATGTTATAGGATCAACATACTGCAGATGGACAAAAGGGAGGAAAAATACCTGAGCAATTTTGTTAAATTATATTTGCATTTACATTCTATTTTTCATTCTGAATGTAGTTTGTATGAGTAAAGCTAGAAGAAGCATTTTCCAGGTAGGTAGGAAGAGATACATTAGCAGCAAAAGTTTGTTCAGAGATATCCTGAACACCTCCCACCCTGCTGATTGATTTTGAGCTGTGAATATTATAGGACGCTTGAAAGGTTGATTCACAGTGGGCAGTGAATTCTGGGTGCTTATGGATAGGACTGGAAATAGGGGATGTGGTTAGTCTGAAGGGTTGTATGGGAGTGGATTGTGCTTGCCTAATAAATTCTTAGACATTTTGTAAACAGGAGAGTTAATTGGTGCTGTAGTCCTGGTTGATCTCTGTGTGATACATCTGGCTTTGCACTGGGCAGCTCTTTATGCCCAAGAACCTTAGCCCTGACCCCTGCTAGCCCCTCTCATATGCATATATATATATATATATATATATATATATATATATTTTTTTGAAACAGAGTCTCACTCTGTCACCCAAGCTGTAGTACAGTGGCGCTATCTCAGCTCACTGCAACCTCTGCCTCCCAGGTTCAAGCGATTCTTCTGCCTCAGCCTCCCTAGTAGCTGGGACTACGGGCACATGCCACTAAGCCTGGCTAAGTTTTGTATTTTTAGCCGAGACGGGGTTTCACCATGTTACGCAGGCTGGTCTCGAATGCCTGGCCTCGTGATCCGCCCGCCTCGGCCTCCCAAAGTGCTGTGATTACAGGCGTGAGCCACCACACCCAGCCACATATTTCTTTTGATGAGGCCAATGAAGGGATAGTAGGGGAACCTTTACTGGAAAAAGCAATTTAGAGTGCGTGGCCTAATGATGGTGAGTCTGTTGCATTAACCTCATAGATAAGGAATGGCTTGTATGTGGTCACTGGGGATTTTGGGGGTCTATTTGAAGTGAAAAACTGCATTTTTGTAAGCCTGAAGGCAGCTGACTTTGCCTTATCACTGTCTTTCATGGGCTTATAGCCAGAGATCCTAACCTTAAAGGTCAGCCAGAGAAACAGGGTAGTATGCTGGGAAAATTTTCAGCAATGTCTGACTCTTTGGCTGAGAGAGGGAGTCCTGACCCAGAAATATCCCCTGGGCAGGGAGGGGTATTTGTGTTGTCGATTCAAGTTATGTGAAGCAGTGTCTGGTTTTCACCAAGGCTGAAGTATCTCCAGGCATCACTCTGCATTGAGACTTCATCATTCATTTAATTCAGGTTGTAATCAATGACAAAAAAGCTGACTTTAGCTTCCTGGCTGGTAAAAATAAATGCTTATAGACATTCATGCATGCTAGAATACACACAGACACACACACACACACACACACACACACAGACCTATGTATGATATATACACAGATATGTATGTGTGTAATATATGTATACATACACAGCACATATATGTCAATTTTTATTTTTACCAGAATACAATTTGCACATAGTTTAGAGTAAAATAACTCATGTAGTGTTCTCATTAGTTTCAACAGATTATCTATCTCTACATCTAAGAGTACCAAGAAGGAACAATCGGTGCCAATAAATTTTCCAATTTGAGTTCATCCTGGGAGTAAAATTAGATGGGAAAGAGAACAAGACTAAGAGCCAGGTTTGAGTGAAATTCCAGGGTCTTTACTTTTATCAACCAACCTGACCCTCTGTTCCTCATTTTTCAAAGAGGGAACCATAATACCTACTCCATCCATCTCATAGGGTTTCTGTGAAAATCAGGTGCCCGAGTAGTAAAGATGAGTGTGTATGTAGCTCAAATAAGGCATAGGGAGCATTAGATGATCTTTAAAGACACCGAAGAGATGCAAAGGCACTCAAAGGAAAATAACAACATGCAGTGACTTTCCAGATTCTTGTGACTGTCCATGGGGATATAATGGGGACTGAAAGGAAGAGGAGTAGGTGATGTGCCTCTTCCTCACTTAGGATGATGTGATAGCTATACTTTTCCTCCAGGAGCCATGGAGACAGGGCTGGGGCGGGGGCAACTGACAAGAAAATCAGCCAGCTAAGGCTCCCATCTCCCGTTGGACAGCCCTTGTTTATAAGACATATACAAATATGAAGGTGGCAAGATTTTCTTTCTTTCTTTTTTTTTAAGATTGAGTCTCACTTTGTGGCCTAGGCTTGAATGCAGTAGTGTTGCTATCTCAGTTCACTACAACTGCTGCCTCCCAGGCACAAGCAATTCTCCTATCTGAGCCTCCAGAGGAGCTGGTATTACAGGCATGTGCTACCATGCCTGATTAATTTTAGTATTTTTAGTAGAGATGGGGTTTCACCATGTTGACCAGGCTGGTCTCGAACTCCTGACTTCAAGTGATCCGCCTGCCTTGGCCTCCCAAAGTGCTGGGATTACAAGTGTGAGCCATCGGGCCCAGGCAAAATTTTCTATTTAAAGTATCAAAACATAGTCTTTTAGTTTGACTCCAGTGTGATCTGTGTAGAAGACTATTATGAAACATAATATGCACATGAGGAATAGAGATGGACTCTTGCAGGTGCAAGTATCAAAAATCAACCTCATACTGCTTAAGTAAAACTAACAAACAAGCAGATAAGCAGACTGGGAATTTGTTGGTTTAAACAGATTCACATGCATTTATGTACATTTCTGAAAACAGAAGCTAAACCCATTTTGTAATCAGACTTTACCTGATATGCACTTTCTTCATGGCAAAACCTACCCTGACCTAAACTGATAATAATTAGGCCATTGATTTGTTTCATTGCAGAAATATGAATGAATTTGACTGCGTGGATGTTGCCCTTGATCCATGTAGCGGTGTATGCAATACTTGAGTACGTGCTTCATTGTGCTTTTCTCACCTGATAGAATTCTAAGTTCTGAAACATACTTAAATCCAAGAGTTTCAAAAAAAAAATGATTGTGGGCCTGTCCAGCTGAAAAGCCAGAGGTAGTGCTAATGTCAACTATTTCTCCTTTTCCCTCAAAAGGTGCTTTCCAGAAAGTAGCAAATTCATATGCTTCTTAGTACCTTTCTTATCCAGTATTGAAATTAGCCCCTGAAAAAGACTCCTCATTGGGTAGGATCATATCCCCACATGTGAGCCAAAAATCACTTTGTCTAGAAGGGTAGCAATATTTTGATGGGTGAGCTTGAGTCCCATGTCCTCGTTTGAAGGAAGATGTTGACCTTTGATGAGCAGTTCACCAGTTGGGTAGGGACGGTTCCCCAAAGGAAAGTGGGCTGCTATTACTAGAGTAAGAGAAAAGAGATGTGGGTTAAGGAAGAAACCCACTAGAGATCAGGTTTTGTAGGCCCTAAATTCCTAGGCTAGAGAGTTTCAATATTATCATTTAGGATAAATTTATATTGAAGATCCCTGAGAAAGAGAGCCAACAACCCACTGAATCACCAACATGAGTCTACCATGTAACATATAGATCAGAAAATGTTCTCTGTTCTCGAGGAGCTAGAACATTTTCACCCATGGTTATCATTTAGTAAGACAAATAATAATGGACTTCTGGGTAGTGTAGGATGGTTCAGTTATGCCTTGGGAGAGTCTGCTGGTAGCAGTGTGCACAATGAACTGAATGCAGAATGGCAGAGTGGTGATTGTGCTGGCAAAGATTATTGATAATGAAAACAGGAACCATGACAATGGAAAGATTTGGAAGTTCTTGTAGAGGATGATTCATTAGGGCTGGGTAACTAAATGGAAGTAGGGGATGAGGAGGAGGGAGAATGCGAGGATAGCTCCAAAGTGTCAGCCTAGGGACCAGGAGAATGGTGGACCATTTTGTAGAATTAGGACAGTCTGCAGGATCATTTTTGAGAACAAAAGGATAGGCCCAGCATTAGTTTTCTTTTAGATTTCTTTGTATTATATATATTTAAGGTATAACATTTTAATATATACATACACAGTGAAATGATTCTTACAGGTAAGCAAATTTACATATTTATCATCTTCCATAGTTACCCGTTCTTTTTGTGGTAATCTGTGTGCTAGGCTCTTAGCAACTTTTCAGTAAACAATACAGTATTATTATGTTGTATATCCCTAGCACTCCTGCCACAGATTCCATCTCTACACAAATTCATCTTACATAACTGTGAGTTTGTACCCTTTGAGCTTCATCTCCCTCCTCCCCCTCCACACCCCTGGTAGTCACTGTTTTACTGTTTATATGTAGTCAACACTTTCCCCTCCAGATTCCACGTATAAGTGGGATCATCAGCATTCTTTTTGTTGGAAGATAGAAGGACATGCAGATAGCAATGTCTAGTAGGTGGAAGAGCATTTACTTTGGAGTAAAAATTGGCACTCATCAACCTTAGTATAAAGGAAGCTTGTGGAAGGGCTTAACATTGCTAAGAGATGAAGCATGAAGAGAGGGGAACTGAGAAGAGAAGGCAGGCAGAAGAATGTCTCCACTTAGGGAGTAAGGGAGAATGGGAGTAGACGAAAGGGCTGGAGAGGCCAGGGAGATGCAGAGAGCCATGGGAAGAAAGGGTACCTCCTTTGGATGGTGTGCAGTAGTAAGAAGTGCTATAGAAAGAATCCAGGAGGATGTGTGTTAAGTGATAAGACAGCTTCCAGTGCTCTTAGCACCAATACTTGATTGGATAGTGGAGTGGAGTTCAGCTTGCAGGGCAGGAGAAACGGAGTACAACAGTTTTTCACTGCACATCGGCTTCTACTGCTGGCCTCCATTCCCTCCCTTCATCTCTTTCTTGCTAATGTGCTGAAGTAGTTAGGATCATACATTGAGAATTAAAAGAGTTTGAAACCTAATACTGCTCCTTCCTAGCTGGGGACCCTAGATAAGTGTCTTGAGCGCTCTGTCCCTCAGTTTCTTCATGTGTGAAAAGAATATAATAACAAGTGTGATTCCCCCATACGATCATTGTGAGGTTGAGTTAAAAGTAGCTAGTAATACCTGGCACACACACATACTCAGTAAATGAGTTATTATACCTTGTTTAAAAATTTTTTGGCCAAGTACGTGGCTCATGCCTGTAATCTCAGCACCTTGGGAGGCCGAGGCAGGCAGATCACTTGAGGCCAGGAGTTTGAAACCAGCCTGGGTAAAATGATGAAGTCCCGTGTCTACTAAAAATACAAAAATTAGCCAGTTGTGGCGGCACACAGCTATAGTTGCAGCTACCCTGGAGGCTGAGGTAGGAGAGTTGCTTGAGCCTGGGAGGCCAAAGCAGCAGTGAGCCGAGATCACGGAGGCAGCGAGGAGCCGAGTGCCACTGCACTCCAGCCTGGGTGACAAAGCAAGACTCTATCTCAAAAGAAAAAAAAATTTGTTTTTTACCCTGCAGTAAATCGGTTCACCCCATTAATTATTTTTCACCTCCCCATTCACTCTCAAACATGTCCAAATTTAGAAGAGAAAAGATACAGTCACCCCAATTGTATGTGAATTTGTGTATGTGTGTAATTACACATCTATCCTTCCACTAGCTGGTGAGCTTTTTGAGAGGGCAGTGCCTCATTCATGATTGTATCCCCAGCACCTAGAACCGTGTGTGGCACAGGAGAAACACAGTGGGCACGCGGGCAGGGGGCATACAGGGCGTAAGTAAAGAGGAATAAAAAATCTGTCTGGAAAGGAAGAGAAATGTTGGTGCCTCAGACTAAAGAGGAAGGAAGGGCGAGTGGCAAGTCAGAGGAGTTCTGCTGAGGAGAAAAGGAAGTGTAGAGTGGCCTCAATCTCAGTCACTTAAAAGGATTATAAATCATTCTACTATCAAGACACATGAACACCTATATTCATTGCAGCACTATTTACAATAGCAAAGACTTGGAACCAACCCAAATGCCCATCAGTGATAGACTGGATAAAATAATGTGGCACATATATACCATGGAATACTATGCAGCCATAAAAAAAGAATGAGTTCATGTCCTTTGCAGGGACATGGATGAACCTGGAAGCCATCATTCTCAGCAAAGTAACACAGGAAGAGAAAACCAAACACCACATGTTCTCACTCATAAGTGGGAGTTGAACAATGAGAACACATGGACACAGGAAGGGGAATATCACACACCAGGACCTGTCACGGGATGGAGGGCTAGGGAAGGGATAATATTAGGACAAATACCTAATGTATGCGGGGCTTAAAACCTAGATAATGGGTTGCTGGGTGCAACAAACCACCATGGCACATGTATACCTATGTAACAATCCTGCACATTCTACACGTATATCCCAGAACTTAAGTAAAAAAAAAAAAAAAAAAAAAAGATGAAGACCATCTGTGGCAAGTTGAGGTGGGGAGAGGGGCGACTGGGTGAAATGGATGTCTGGATACTTCAGTATTTTGGAAGACTTTTAGGAAATGCTGATAACAATGAATGATGACTATATAAAAATGTGCCAAATAGCAATGAGGTTATTTGCTGCTTGTCCTTAGCCATTGCACAGGCAGTAGTGATTAAATGAGTGAGTGAAGAAGAAATGAACTAGTCTGTATTGTTTTGTGCCTTTCTCACTAATGCTGAGGAGCCTGAGATTAGAAAAAGACAAAACAGGCCGTGCACACTGGCTCACACCTGTAATCCCAGCACTTTGGGAAGCCAAAACAGGTGGATCACCTGAGGTCAGGAGTTCGAGACCAGCCTGGCCAACATGGTGAAACCTCGTCTCTACTAAAAATAGAAAAATTAGCTGGGTTCACGTGATGGCAAGTGCCTGTAGTCCCAGCTACTCAGGAGGCTGAGGTAGGAGAATCGCTTGAACCCAGGAGGCAGAGGTTACAGTGAGCCGAGATTGCACCACTGCACTCTAGCCTGGCAACAGAGCAAGACTCCCTCTAAAAAAAAAAAAAAAAAAAAAAAAGAAAGAAAGAAAAGGACAAAACAAGGAGTTTGAATTCACCAGAGTAAGAGAGAAGAAGAAAGACCTTGGAAAACTAGGAGGGAAACAGTTCTTGAATATGAAAGGTGCCACCTCTGAAGTGGTTGACCACAGGCTGCGAGGAAGGTAGTGGGGCCAAAATAGAACTATTGGACCAAAGGAATTGGCTGGGCGTAGGGGCTTTATGAACAAAAGAAAAATGGATGGCCGGTTTGATAAGAGTGATAGAAGCAGAAAAATGAGAGCCATCCCAGAGAGTATTTTAATTTTTTTGTAAGCTACTAGCTAGAGTTGTTCTGCTCAATGATAACGTCCAGGGTATGGAAATGCAGAGAGATGACCAGACAGAGAACAGGTGAAGGCTAATGGGTTGAAAGAGTCAAGAAAGAGAGGCTAGAGTATTTAAGGGGTTATCAGTGTATAGAAGAGGATTCCAAGTAATTTGTGCTGATGTATCCACTGGGCAGATAAACATGAAGCTTACCCTGCATTTCATTCTCTTTGGATAAATGTAGGTATTATCTCTGCTTTACACATCTGTGTGCTATTATTTGCACTGTAGGTCCCATACCAACTTAAGGGATAAAGACAGACACATGGGTGATTGCTTTCAACTCTCAAATGTACCTTCCCATATTTGGTTTAAAAACTGAAGATTGCATTGAACGCTGAATATAGAGGAAGCAGTGGAAACAGAGAATGTAAAACCTGGACATAATATTTAAGGATGATTTTTAAAATGGTCTATACGACCTCACATTTGAGGTTGACTTTTAGCTTAGGTTGTCACATAGTCTATTTTCCATCTCAGTATTATAACAGATAATTATAACTCTAACTTATTCACATGTCATATGTTCTGCCCTTTATAAACATACTTTATATAGTACAATAAAGCTGTGTTCCGAACATGCGTTTCATATATTCTTAGCCTAAACTTTACCACCTCATAGGAATACAGATATATTTTTAAATATGAGTCTTTAAAATTATTTATAGATCACTCTATCTCATATAACATTTTTAGATTATTCTATATAATAATCTTGTTTACATTTGTGTGACAGTCTGATTGCTAATTTAGGTTAGCATCACATAAGAAGCATTGAAGTTTCGATTTCAGTTTTCTGTGCATTATCTAAGAGGTTAATTCTATCCTGGGAAAATTAGATTTTGGATACCATGCCAGCATTGAACCTAGTTAAGATTTATTAAAAGCAAGTCTTTCCTTGTTGCCTTTCCCAGTATGACAAACTGTTTATATTCTCTCTCTCTGTGTGTGTATCTGTGTGTGTATGTGTGTGTGTGTGTATACATATATATACACATATTATATATATATATACACATATTATATATATATACATATTATATATATATACATATTTTATATATATATATATATAAAATAAGTACTTAAGGGATGATATTTTTGTAATAAGTACTTAAGGTCTGGTATTTTTCTATACTGAGAAGCTCTTACAGCTGTAAAAATATACCAGATCTCTCCATAACCATGTTCCCGTGCTTGCACCTTGTTTTCTCTGGTGGGAGTTCCTCAACCAAAATAAAGCTGGGTAGTCTGAATACAGAGCAGGGAAGAGAGATCATCCCAGGGCCTTTAATTTTATAAGCAAATATCCATAATGTAAATTTAGAAAGATACTGCTTACTCATCCTGTGCCTATTCTAGTTTCATTTAACTAATATGTTTGTGTGTCGGGCGGGAACTCCATTCATCAATTTCAAAGTTTCTCAAGAGAAAACAAAATTGTAGGCCACTCAGGATTTATTACAGACTAGCTTCCAGCAAAACCTTTTTTCTTTATGTTTAACTATGGGGCATCTTTCTATTTGGTGCTCATGGACCAGTTTACCAAATGCTGCATTCTTTGACTCATCACAGGATGATGTCATTGCTTCTGGGCTGTTTGGACAATGCTGGGAACCAGTAAAGGTTGAAAAGCTGAAAACAGGTGACTTGAGTCACCCTTCTAGATCCAGCCCTGCCATGAATTTGTCACATATTTATGAGCCAGCCACAGGTTTCCTTTGTCATAAAAGATTAATTCTATTTATTGTTTTATTTAAAAAATAGTTATTGAGGGACACTGTCAAGAAAGTAAAAGGACAACCCACAGAATGGGAGTGAATATTTGCAAATCATATCTAAGGAGGACTTGCATCCAAAATATATAATGAATTCTCACTCTCAATAATAAAAGACCAGCTGCCCAATTAAAAATGGGCACAAATGATCTGAGTAGACATTTTTCCAAAGCATATATGCAAATGGCCAAGAAGCACATCTAAAGATGTTTAACATCATCAGTCACCAGGGAAATGTAAGTCAGAACCTCAGTAAGCTACTGGTTTACACTCACTAGGATGGCTATAATAAAAAAAGACAGATCATTCCCATTGTAAACTCTGCAGTTTACAATGGGAATGTGCTAATGGGAATGTAAAGCTGTGAGACCACTTTGGAAAATTGTCTGACAGTTCCTCAAAAGGTGAAACATACAGCTACTGTGTGACCTAGCTGTTCATTCCTAAATGTATACCCAACAGAAATGAAAACATATGTCCACACAAAATCTTGTAGATAAATGTTCACAATAGCCAAATGATTCACAATAGCCAAAAAGTAAAAAGTAGCATGATTCACAATAGCCAAAAAGTAGAGCCCAACTGTATCACCAGATAAACAACGGATAAATGGATAAACAATGGTTAAATGGATAAACAAAATATAGTGTATTCATATTAATATCATGAAATATTTTTTCACAATGGAAATGAAGTTCTGATACATGCTACAATATGGATGAACCTTGAAAATATTATGCGAAGTGAAAGGAAGCAGTCACAAAGGCTACATATTGTATCATTCTGTTTATAGGAAATGTCCAGATTTAGCAGAGATCTATAGAGACAGGGGTAGATTAGTGGTTGTGTAAGGCTGGAAGTGTGGGTGAGAAATGGGGAGTGGCTGCTAATAGGTATGAGATTTCTTGGGAGGTGATGAAATGTTCTAAAATTGATTGTTGACCAGGCTCACTGGCTCTTGCCTGTAATCCCAACACTTCAGGAAGCCAAAGTGGAAGAATCACTTGAGGCTAGAAGTTCAAGACCAGCCTGGGCAGTAAAGTGAGACCCTCTGGTCTCCACAGAAAAAAAAATAAAAATTAGCAGGACATGGTAGCCTGTAGTCCCAGCTGCTTGACAAGCTGAGTCAGAAATATGGCTTGAGCCCAAGAATTTTGAGGATGCAGTGAGCTGTAATTATGCGACTGCATTCCAGCCTGGATGACAGCAAGACTGTAATAATAATAATAAAATTGATTATGGTGATTTTTTTGTACAACTTTGTGAACATGCTAAAAACAATTTAATATCCTACTTGAAAGCAGGGGTCCCTAACTGCAGGCTGTGGACTGATACGGTCCGTGGCCTGTTAGGAACCAGGCTGAACAGCAGGAAGTAAGTGGCAGGTGAGCTGTTCCACCTCCTGTCAGATCATTGGGGGTGTTAGGTTCTCATAGGAGCCCAAACCCTAGTGAGAACTGTTGAGGGATCTAGGTTCTGTGCTGCTTGTGAGAATCTAACTAATACCTGATGATCTGAGGTGGAACAGTTTCATCCCTAAACCATCACCCACTTCCCTATGTGTGGAAAAATTGTCTTCCAGGAAACCGGTCCCTGGTGCCAAACAGGTTGGGGACCACTGCTTTAAATGCGTGAACTGTTTGGTATGTGAATTATATCTCAATACAGCTGTTAAATAGTTGGGTACCTATTTTATTAGCCATTCTACTAGGCACAATATAACCACATTTGTCTGCTCACATGGTGCTTGTATCGTAGTGGGAGGAGACAAGTCATAAGCCAGTAATGACATGAGTAAAATAATTTCAAATTATGATAGGTGCTGTTGGAAAGCAACATGTTAGTAGACTAAAGTGTGACCAAGGGTGAGAGAACTCCTTTCGCTGGTCAGGGATACTCACAGAGGAGGAAACACTTGAGCAGATTCCTAATTTTAAGAAAGCACCAACCACATGATAGTTTGGAGTTGGACGAGGTCTTTGTAAAGGAGATAGAAAATGCAAAGGCCTCTGAGGAAGAGAAGGCCAGGCAGGGTAAATGGAGACTAGTTAACAAGGAAGAAGAGGTGGAGCCTGGGATTGGGGAGGATGATCTTAAGGCTTAATTTTGGTGATGTCATTTCCCTGTTCAGAAGCCACCAGTAGCTCCTATTTGCCTATCACATTGCAATGGATTCCTTCTCTGGGCTTTTAAAGGCCTGTACCTACTTGACCTGAAATATCTTTTTCATCATTTCTCCTACTCTTTTCCTTATAAAACTAGACTGACCTTCCCATTGTTCCCCAGATGTTTCGCTCAATGCTTTCCTGTTGCTGTGTCAGACTTTCCGCCTGGAGTATTCACCCGATCTGTTGCTCCTCTGGAAATTTAATCTCTTCTTGAAGACACCTCTCAAATGTCACCTCTTGTCTATGGCCATACTAGGCTGAATGCGCCCCGTCTCATCAAATATCACCTCTTTACCTATGTTTTGCTTTGGAAGTATACGTAAACTATAGGTATAGTTAAAATTGCTCTGATTTTTAACTTGATTGACTTGCATAATAGCTTGCCCAAAATTCTCTTAGGGGATTAATTACAGTTAAATTTTTCTTTTATGGTTTTCTTCTACAGGGATTTAATTATTACTCTGTAGCATACAGCATAGTGTCTCACTCTATATACAGTCATTAAATATTGGTTGAATTCTAAAGTATTTTGCAGACGTGGAATGTACATACAATGTAAAATAAATATGAACACTGGAGAAAAATTAACAAAATTCTATACAGTTAAGAATGAAATCAATAGTGCATTGTATATTATATAAGGGGTATGGAAAAAAAGCAGTGGTCTAGCATTGATGAATCATTTGTGTGTGGATTCAAAAGTCCAGGCTTCTTGGGAAATAGCCTAGCCCTTAACTTTAGCAGGGTCGTTCTTCTGATTTTGACTTCTATGAGCATTCCTGGTGTGAGAGTCAGAGAACACAGTGTGACAGCATCCACTCTGAGAGCCAAATCCCAGATTATCCTATGACTGTGATTGCTTCTCTGTGGACCTTGGTGAACCCTAAGGACCCTTCTGGCTGTGACCATCTCCCTGGGGTTGCAGTGAAAGTCTTTTGTCTATTGGAGCAGTGGGAAGAATAGCACAGCGTTCCCTAATGAAGGAACTAGTCAGTAGTAAGAAACAATTTCTAATCACGAGCAAATTTCACTGTGTATGTATGTAGAAGTAGCGGAAGTAGCAAATAGCAGCAGGTTTGACGCATATGAAAGGTCCTGAGGTTCTGTATCAAATAAGTTGTAGACTCTTGTGATGGGCAGAGGCTCATGGCAGGGCCTAGCTGGATTGGCCTTTTAATCACCAAAACACTGAAGTTAAATCTGGAGAGGAGGAGGAATTGCAGACTCTAGAACAAACAGACATAAATTAAGCTCTGCAGCTCAGTCCTTAAGGAGTGGCTTCAGAAACATCCTTGGAGATAGGAAACAAACTCAGGACAAATAGAACAAATATTTATTGGGAGTTAACTCCCTTTAATGATAAAAGGAACATTCTCTTGTTTGGGTGACATGGCGAGAAGCCAATCTCTCAATAGAGATGAGTCTCCCCATTTGACCTCTTTTCTTTTATCAGATCCAAGCTGCAAATGCCCAGGCCTTCAGCCTTGGGCAGATAGAGGAAAAGTTAAGTTCTATTTTCCAGGTCAGATAAAGGAGCAATGGAAAAGCTGAGCATTTTCATGGGATGTATGCTTTGAGAGTAGAGCTATTCCTTCCTCACAATTGTGATGGACCTACTGTAAGTAAGGCCTTTGTCACTCTTATTTGGATTATTGTGCAAGTCTATCCTGTCCCCACACTCTCTCCCATTCCTCTGGTCAAAAAGACTTGACTTCTTCCTCTTCCTTTTTCTTCTCTTTTCCTCCTCTTATTTCCTTAACGTTTTCAACATGATTCAACCTAACTATTTTGCCATTCTGTGCACATGAACTGGCATGTCCTGCTTTTCTCCCTCTACTCATGTCATGCTTACTGCCTGGACATCTACATGGCCAGATCTCGCTGTGTTCTACAAAGCCCTTCTCAGATGTCCTTTCCTCAAATGAAACTTCCTATGGCTAAAACCTCCTTTGTTTAAACTCCAATTGAACCTTGGCATTTTCATCTTACACACTATCTATCTATCTATCTATCTATCTATCTATCTATCTGATTTTTCTTTCCTCTGCTAGATAATAATCCCCTTAAACATAGGATTTCTTGGCTGGGCGCAGTGGCTCACACCTGTAATCACAGCAGTTTGGGAGGTTGAGGCAGGCAGATCACCTGAGGTCAGGAGTTCTAGACCAGCCTGGCCAACATGGTGAAACTCCATCTCTACTAAAAGTACAAAAATTAGCCAGGCATGATGGTGTGCACCTGTAGTCCCAGCTACTCTGGGAGGCTGAGGCAGGAGAATCACTGGAACCCAGGAGGCCGAGGTTGCAGTGAGCCAAGATCATGCCACCCAGCCTGGGTGACAGAGCAAGACTCCATCTCCAAAGAAAAAAAAAATAACAAGATGGAATTACTGTGTGGTTCACCTTTGTGTCTCAGCTGGCACCTAGAAGAGTTTTCTGCAGTTAAAATGCCCTCAGAAACATATTCTAAAGTGGATAAATGGCAGTGGGCAAAACCAGGCAGAGAGTAAATAAATCCTGCAGCAGTTGTTAGTACTGCCCACTGACTGTTTCTGGTTCTCTCCCTTGGCTGTGTGATAAGATTGAATTTCCCTATATTTGGTGTTGAGCATGTCCAGGTGACTTCTGTTGGCCAGGGAAATGTGAGCAGAAGTGACACATGTCCCTTCATTTATAGTCAGTGAGTGATTTGTGCTGAGTGCATCTGCCCTGTGATTGGCAAAGCTCCAGATGGTGGATGCTTCATTAGTCTCGGTCCTTGAGGGATGCAATGAGCAGCATTCCCAGCCCAGTGCACAATAGATACATAACACGAGCTAGAAATAAACCTTTTTTTGTTTTAAGTCACTGAGATTCGTGGGGTCAGTTTACTCCGGTGAAACCTAGTCCATCCCGACAAACACGAAAGACCGAGCTCAATAGTTTTGTCCTTAGCCTTGCATGCAGTGTAGACTAAGACGTGTGATCGAAGGAGAGAAAAAGATTGTGATACTCTGTATAAGAACCCTGTGATGTAATAGGACGACCTTAGTGATTTCCAGCCTACATTTTGCTGATTATTAAAATAGTAATTATGTATATAAAAAAATCAGAAGTCACTTATTAGTATTTCCAAATGTATAAATATGTTTCTGTTGATTAGAGATTTGCATTTCCTGAAAGAAAACCAGAGGTCCTAGAGCTTAATTGCCTTCAGAGTTGCTGCTTTGTCCTCCCATTACATATTGGCCTTGCTAGTTCTTTGGATGAAACTTATTCTATGAGTTTAAATAAACCTGTTAATCACTGGTAAGCCTTGTTAGAAAATTCAAATTTTTTTTTCTCTTTCCAGGAAGACAGAAACTTGATATGTTGAAGGTTGCCTTTTATTCTTCCCCATCAGTTGAAAATAATGTTAATTTTGTACTTCAAAAAAATCGTTTAATCAAGAACTCTCTGTTTGCCAATAGCACTTGCTCGTGCCTTCGCTGAGGGCCACATTGTGCTTCCAGAATTATGACACCCACGGCTACAGAATCCACTTCAATTTGCCTCTCCATTCCAAAGGACATTATGCTTTAGTTGTGAGAGAGCTGGCTTCACAAACCTGTGGGTATCTGTTCACTCACTGATTTATGTGATGCGGACACAGTTGGGAACATCTGAGATTTAAAATGTGATGGCCTGAATTTCCAACTGTTGAAATGAATCCAAAGCAGCAGATTTTTCTTCTTTGGCAAGACAGAATTGAAGCAACATGCAGTGATTTGGTTTGCGATCTGCGATCTGTTAAAAATCTGAATAGCTTAAAAACGGGGAGAGTAGTCTGCATAATGTGAAAAATATTCTAAAGGTCACATGGTTGTAAAGTCTTAGGCAAGCTCGGCATCATGAAACTAGAACTATTTTGAAGTAATTGATACATTGTATGTGAACATATAGGTTTTTTTTGTTTGTTTTTGCTAAGACATTCTATTGCCAAAGTAGTTAAAATCTTATTTTGTTCTGTCATTCTGAAGAGGCAAAGAGAACCCAGGAAGTCTTTCACTTTCTAGTCTCTCACCTTTGGAGCTCATGGCTGGCATTTACTCTTTTCTGTCACTTGTGAGTTTTGTCTTTGCCATCGTCCTGTCCTTCGACATTCACTGCAAATATTTTAGAATGCCCACACTATGCTGAGCTCTGTACTAAGCCCTGAAGATGCAGCACTACACAATGATCCCTACATTCTTGGAACTTAAGTGCTCATCAGAGGAGTTCATCAACTTGCTTCGAAATAAATCACCTGAAACTCAGTGGCTTAACACCACAGTCATTATTGTTTCTGAAGCTATGAGTTGACTGGTAGGTTCTTTAGCTGATTGTTGGGTCACCTGGGGCCTGGCTGGGCTAGGATGGCCTCACTCACGTATCTGGTGATTGGTGCTGGTTGCTGGTGCTGGCTTGGGTTATGGGGAGTGGTGGGGTACCTGGCCATTGTATCTCATTATTCAGCCAGCTAGGTATCTTCCCATGGTGACAAGACAGTATCCCAGCAGCTAGAAAGAGGTAACCTCAATATGCAAAGCACTTTTTCAATTTCTGCGTGTGTCTTAATATCCCATAGGTCAAACCAAGTAATATGACCAAGCCTAGCTTCAAGAGGCAGAGATATATATTTCATCCCTCGATAGAAAGAGTTGCATAGAATTTGTGGTCATATTTTGCAGTTTATCAAAGGTGATTGCTAATAATCAAGTGAGTCAGCAACAAAAGGTATGTCAGCAAGTGGTAAGTGCTATGGATAGAGAACAGGAAAAGAGAAAAAAGAACAACAAAAAAGCAGTGACAAGGGGAACAGAGACTGGAAAAATTTTTTTCAATTGTAAACAGGCTTAGGAATCTTCATGGAGAAGGTAGCACGAGCAAATACGTGGAGAAGGTAAGGGAAAGAAATGAGCCTTTCAGATGCCTGGAGGAAGCTCATTCTGGTTGAGGGAACAGCCAGTGCAAAGGCCGTGGACAGGAGAGAACCCTACTATGTTGGGGGCATGGCAAGAAGCCCAGTGATGTTGAGTGAGCAAGAGTGTGGCAGAAGATGGGCTGTAGAGGCAGTGGGAGTGGGTCAGAGAGACGGGTTAGAGTTTGAAGGTTCATGCTTTTCACACTTCCATGTGCACCTGGGGATACTGTTTAAATGTGGATTCTGGTTTAGTAGATCTGAGATGGGGCTGAAGGGTCAGCATTTCTAACAAGCTCTCAGCTGATACCACTGCTACTGTTGCTTGTGGTCCTGAGACAGTGCTTTGAGGAGGAAGCCTATAGATCTTTGCAGACCTGCATGCACTCTCAGTACTTGGATTTTCTCTGAGTGAGGAGGGAAGACAGCTTTGAGCAGACATATGACCCATTTTTTACTACGTGGTAACAGAAGGTAGTTGTTGAGAATGTGTAAATAGATACACATAGTCTAAGGAATGACTTCAGTCTGTAGAGAATGTTGTCTGTTTAGTTTGCCTTAGCTTCAGTCATCTGAATATCGTTTCCTCTACAGAAAGTTATTTTCCTCTGCTCTTTTGGTAAATGACAAAGGGACCTAGCTCTGGACACCTCGCCACCCTGCTCTCATATCAGATCCTTTCTAGAATGAACCTGCTCTGTCTCCTTGCAGTCGCTCAAGCCTTGAGTTTTTGGAACTCTTCCTACTTAACCTTCTCTTTCCCTGAGCCTCAGCTCCCTGACTCAGGTGTCTCTCAATCCTGGCTACTTGTTTCAAACAACTAGGAGCCTTTAAAGACACCTTCAGAGAGCCCAGTTAATTGGGTTTGGGTGGGATCTTAAATATGCAGCCAGCACTCAGAACAAGGACGGGACACGTTCTTCCTCACCACCTGGTACGCTGGCTGTTCCCACAGAGCTCAGAGCTTCTCTCCCAGAGGAGTCCACTGTCCCTCCACTCTGGTCTCAGCATTTTCTCTTTTCATTACCATCAAAGCACATGAATCATTAGCTTATTTTCAATCCTATTACATTTTGATGCGTTGGCAGTCAGATTTTGCTTAATTACAATCATTTGCACTTGAGATAGGGGATGATCCACGTTGTTCCGTAGCTACAAACGTGAGTATTTAAATACTTGTTGATGTTTGGTGTCACATATTTGTGCTTTTGCTTTTTAAATGTAATTGATTCTGTAGAGGCCCTGTCCACATAACAAATCTCTAAGTAAACTTCAGGGTCTTACCCAGGGGTTACTGGGAACATGGGCTGGTGGAAGATTATTCGGCTTCAGGCTGCATGCTTATGAGATACCTTCCAATGAGTTTTTAGATACAGTTTTGTGCCCTGTCTGGATTGAAATAGTGTTCATTTAAAAACTTTCATCTCATATCTCATTACCACATCTCACTGCTTCTAGTACACCAAAAGCTAATAACATTGTGCATTCCAGAACTATCTGGTGATTAGTACAGTTGTATTTGGAGGTTACATGTAAATATTGAAATTAAATAAGCTACATATTTTGGCATTCCTTTTTTTGTAATACAGTAGGAATTACTGTATTAGGTTCCTACTGTATTACAAAAAAAGGAATGCCAAAATATGTATGTAGAAGTAGCCAGGGGTCGGTCTCAAACTTTGCAAGGCCCTTCTGAAACCGTGTATTATTCCTTAACATAATGGTTTTTTTCCTCCTCTTTTAATCCAGCCTCTCTCTCTCTCTCTCTCTCTCTCTCTCTCTCTATATATATATATATATATATATATTTAGAGAGATCTTATTTGTAGGTCCAGTTTGTTCTTAAATGATTTGTAGTTTTCCAATCATTGGAGGAAATAAGGAAAAATGAAAGGCAGTGCAAAATGTTATCTACAAATTGTGTCCCGAATTTGCTGTATCATCATGTACCCGGAATGACTTGGCTGTGCATCATTAACTTGTAACAGATTTAAACTAATTATTAACTCAACCAGATGGATTTACTTGAGTGTTATCATAAAGGGCTCTGAGATGTGAGAGTATGACAGACTTCCATAAAATTTATTGCTTGAATCTTGTTGGATCCATTGTTCATTAAAGCACTGCCTTTTGCCCCTACAGCACCACGTCAGATTTGGTTGTTACTTACTATCAGGAAGAGTGTGTTTAAATGAATGGTTATTTATTTGTCTTGAAAGAAATGCCACTTCCAACAGTCCATGGCTTTACAGGAGCCCTAATACTAGTGTCCTAAAATATATATGACCTTTAGGTAGTTTTAGATGACCCAATGACACCAGGCCCCCTCATTGTAAAAATGAAAACTCTAAGTCCTCTATCAGTATGGAGAGAACACTGAACTGGTATTTAGCAGACCTGAGTTCCAGTATCTTCAAGCTCTGATTATGAAAGCAGCTCCTGAGAGTTGCCTCATTAATAGCATAGTGAAGCTTTTCTATTCCTCAGGATCCTCAGTAGGATGTATATATTTCTTTAATAATTCTTGCTAATAAGTTTTATATTTATCAGGACCTGTATTTCTTTAGGATATATATGTGTGAGGAAAATTGTTCAAGAGAGTTAGCATGTATAGGTATATGGCATAAACCAATAATTCAATATTAGAGGAATTGTTTTCCTTAGTTCTGTGAAAATCTGACTTTTACACCCCTTTCATTAAACTGCCTTGATAAGAAATGATAAATATTCCACACTTTGACATAGCAAAAGGTGTGAGGAATAGTTTCCTATTCTGTCTTGGTGACTTTAGGAATAAGGTAAATGATTGATTGAATGGCTAAAGCATGCCCATCTTGGTGTGTCCCTTGGAACCAGAGAACTCTTTCCTAGGGGAAGTTAGAGGGCTCATTTTGGGGAGGTGTGCACAGTGATGACTTTCCAAATAGGAATGTGACTATGTTATATGGGGATGCCTATACCCATGACTGCAGTGCTAAGGGCTGGCAAGCTTACCTTGGCTTTCCTTGGCTGATCCTGACTGTATTATATGGTTTGTGAAATTGTGTGATGAGGAGTAAGCTGCTGCATCCATAATGTTGAGCAGCCTGTTCTGTTTATGCGTCTGTAGAAGTGATACAGTAACTAAAACAATAGAATAGAGACATATCTGCATATCTAATGCAGTCACTGTTAAGAATCAAAATTAACATGATACATTTGAAATAGAAGAAAGTGCTTGTGGCTGTGGGAACCATCTTTATCACTTAAATTTATTGGGGCTTTAAACCTATTTCACAACTTAGTGACAGACTGTTGGCGTGTTAAAGCTAAGAGGGTTGGTTGAGGGATAACATGGTGAGAAATGCCAGATATAGTATGCACCTAAAGTAAAATAAATTAATTTAAAAAAAAAAAAAAACTAAGAGGGAGGAAAACTTGTGAAGCCCTGTTCTTCCACTAAATTACCTGTGTGTATTTGAACAATGCAAATGCAACAATCAGGCAATATCCAGTGTTTGGATATTAAAGTAATTCATGGATTGATTTTCAGTCATGTGGAAGCCTCTGATAGAAGCTTTTTATATATAGCACCACCGTGCCCAGCTAATTTTTGTATTTTTAGTAGAGACGGGGTTTCCCCATGGTGATCAGGTTGGTCTCAAACTCCTGACCTCAGCTGATCTACCTGCCTCGGCTTCCCAAAGTGCTAGCATTACAGTCATGAGCCACCGCACCTGGTCACTTAATATATATTAAATACACTTTTCCTTCATTTATGCAGATATGCGGAATTGTCCAGATAAGTATATGTTTTGAGTTACTACAAAAGTCTCTAAATGTTGCAGTGATTCTTTTGGTGAAACACTGTATTGAATTTATCGTTTAGGTCAACAGTAAGTACTTAGGAATGGCGGAAGAGAAATACTTAGAACTCAAATCTAGTAATCTAGTGCTGGAAGTTACTTTTTTTTTTTTGAGACAGAATCTCGCTCTGTCTCCCAGGCTGGAATGTGCGATCTCGGCTCACTGCAACCTCTGCCTCCCAGGTTCAAGCGATTCTCCTGCCTCAGCCTCCCAAGTATCTGGGACTATAGGCATGTGCCACCAGGCCTGGCTAATTTTTTTTTGTCTTTTGTAGGGATGGGGTTTCGCCATATTGGTCAGGCTGATCTTGAACTCCTGACCTTGTGACCTGCCCACCTCAGCCTTCCAAAGTGCTGGGATTACAGGCGTGAGCCACTGCTCTGCTTCCGTTCAAGAAGTTACATGTTCTTAAACATCCCATATAACTTTTTTTTTTTGAGACGGAGTCTTACTCTGTCACCCAGGCTGGAGTGCGGTAGCCCAATCTCTGCTTACTGCAACCTCTGCCTCCCAGGTTAAAGCAATTCTCCTACCTCAGCCTCTCGAGTAGCTGGGACTACAGGCACCCACCATGATGCCCAGCTAATTTTTGCATTTTTAGTAGAGATGGGCTTTCATCATGTTGGCCAGGCTGGTCTCAAACTCCTGACCTCAGGAGATCCACCTGCTTCATCCTCCCAAAGTATTGGTCTAACTTTCTACTTTATGGATACAAACATTTATTTGGGAGGCATAATGGCCATTTAAACTCTCTTTTTTGGGTTTGTTTGACATATATTTAGACTAAGCAAGCTAGTGAGATAAAGGTCAGTGGACTTTTTAAGTTAAGAAGGAAAATTAAAAGCTTAGGACTTTAAAGCCAGGCTAAGAAATTGTTGAGATAAAGATATTAATCTTAAAGTCAATCAGGTCAGGGTTGAAACTTTAATAAAAATTGAAAATATGACTCCAAGCACCAATTATGATATACTTTAGCATTTAGCCTATTTAGGTTTAATCTAGTATAGTGAAAATAGCACTGAGCTTGGTGTCAGAAAAATCTTGTTTCTTTCTCTTGCTATTAGTATAGACTTGGGTAAATTACTGAATTTAGCTGAGCCTCAGTGTTATTATTTCAAAAATGGAGATTATAACTTGCTCATTCTGTAAATGTTTATTGGGCAACCACTCTGTCTCAGCCATTGTGATAGGTGCTGGCAATACAGCCATGTTTTTTTTTTTTTTTTTAATTTTTGAGAATGGAGCCTTGCTTTTTAGCCAGGCTGGGGTGCATTGTGGTACAGTCTTGGCTCACTGCAACCTCTGTCTCTCAGGTTCAAGCGATTCTCCTCCCTCAGCCTCCCAAGTAGCTGGGACTACAGGTGCATGCCACCACACCCAGCTACTTTATATATATATATATTTTTTAGTAGAGATGGGGTTTCACCCTGTTGGCCAGAATGGTCTTGATCTCTTGACCTTGTGATCCTCCCACCTTGGCCTCCCAAAGTGCTGGGATTACAGGCATGAGCCACCGTGCCCGGCCTGTTGCCATGTTTTTAAAGTGAGTAAGAAAATAAACAGCTTGACCAGATAGAGAATAACTGGGGAAGACAATTTAGCAGAGAGGCCAAAGAAGACTTTGACTTCTGAAGAAGTGATATTTGAGCTAAGAGCTTAAAAAATGAGAAGGAATTAAGACACAAGAGATCGTAAAAAAAGGGAATTCCAGGCAGATGGGGCACAAGGGTAAGCGTTCTGAGGCTGGAAGGAAGACCAGTGGGTTGGTGTGTAGTGAGTGAGGGCCAGGGGGAGGTGGTAGGGGATGATATTAGGTAAATGGGAGCCAGATACGATAGTCCCTTGGGTCAAATAAAGGCATTTTTGATCTAATTATAAAAGTAACAGGAAGTAATTGACAAGTTTCACAAAGGGGTGATACTATCTTACATAAAACAATGTAAGGGAAAGCACTTTAAAGATGGGAAAAGCATATGAATCTAAGCAGTTAATATTGGTGTTACATAGGATAAGACAGACAAAAGCCATGTGGCCTGATGAGTTATTTATCCTGTTTACAAGGTTGTAAAACTGTTGCAATGGGCAATCACATATGGTGCTGAAACAGACAGATAATCCAAAACCCTTGGCATTTTTATGTGTTTTGGGAGCAAGTGTGTGTGAAGGTGAAAGGCAGCAGATCTATCTTGATAATATTTTAATTAAGCTGATACTCAAATTTTTGTTGCTTTGAGCATGGATCTACTGAAGAAACATGTGTCACCTGGGAGCTAGCATCAGATTCAATATTTGCCCCTAGGCAATTGAAAGAGTAGATAGTTCATTTATGCAGAATCAGGGATTTATAGTCCATGGATATCATGGGCAGTTAGTATCACTAAAGCAGAACCCCAAGAGGAGACATTGATAATTTAATGCAAATAAAGCCTTGCTTTACACATTGCACTTATCTGCTGATATAATTGTAAAGATATTTAGGACTACTTTATTCATCTTGCTTGTGTTTGATGAACTCCTGTTAAGCCTGATAAGAATAACATTTTGCTACTGAGATATCTGTTGAGATATCTAAACATTTTACTTGAAAAGAGGAAGGAAAATTTAGAAATTATTATTGGTCTTTCTATTTAGAAAGTAGAAGCTAAGAAGATCATCCACGTACAGTAGAACATGGCAGGATCTAATGGTTATAGGTTATAGGAAGACAAATGGTTATAGGAAGACAAACCTTTAATTTTTAATAGTTATAATTATTAGTATGCATGTCATCTGGGAATTTTTCGTTCTGAAATTTTAGTCATTTGGTTATGAAGCGAACTGAGTTTCTCAAGATAGTCTCTCGTAGGTAACTATACTTCTTTTAATACTGTGAACGTTATTAATGTTTTTCATTATCTTCTAGATTTGAGTTTGGGTAAAACTCTTCTTGAAATCCCATTTCATTTTAAACAAAGATTGGTCCCATGGCATTATAAGAGAATAAAAATTAATATAGATTGAGTGAGTATATGCAGGGTATATTTGTGCTTTATCTTGACTGCACAGGTCAGGATAGATGATAATGCGCTTGCACCCTTTGTTGAATGTTGCTTCATCAACCCTCTTGGTGACCTCTTTCTCACCTCTTGGATTGAGTTGGCTGAGCAGGTGATGACTAGATTCTGATTCAGTTAGGGTGGGGCTCATTAATGTGCATTTCTGCCAAGCTCATAGGCGATGCCAATGCTGCTGGTCCAATGCTTCTGGCCTGAGGGCCACACTTTGAGAGCCACTGATTTATAGATTTTATTACTTATTTCAAGACATTTATATTAGGTGTTGTATGGCTGATAGCACTTAGAAGACACCAAGCTATATATACCTTCTCATCTTTGTTTCAAAATTACCAGACTTTTTTTTTTTCCGTTTACAGGCGTTCCAAATGACTCCATCATGTAGCATAATTGTTTGTATTTTGTTGTGATAAGATAACCATAAGATGGTTATGTTGATGGAAAGCAGCACTTTACTAGAAATGCTGAAATACTTATTTCATAAAAGGAAAGCTTTACGTATTGTAAATGATTCTCAAGGTTGCTTTTTGCCCTGTATCATTCCAAATGTTGACATGGTTGCAATGGCTTCAGGGAAGTTCTTCAATTGAACAACATCAATTTGATAATATATTTTAACCTAAACTTCTTAACATTTTGCCTTTCCTTTTGCATTACCTTTCCGAGTAGTTTTGATGACTGGGCTTTTCTCTATAGAGTTAAAAAAAAAATCAGGTTTATTGAGGTGTAATTTGCATACAATAAAATTAACTGTACAGTTCTGTGTGTTTTGACAAATGCATATGGTTGTATAGCCACCACCATAAGAAAGATGTAGAAAAATTCCTTTGCCTTGAAAAACTCCCTAGTGCTGCTTTGTGGTCAGCCTTTTGCCTCACCTCCCACCTCTCATCCCTGGCCATTGCTAATGTGTTTTCTGGTCTACCTTGCCTTTTCCAGAAGGTCATATAAATTGAGTAATACAGTAGGCAGCCCTTTGAGTTTTGTTTTTTCCTTTGTTATAATGCATCTGAGATTCATCCTCGATTAATTAATCAATAGTTTGCCCCTTTTATTGATGACTAGTATTACGTTGTATGGATGTACCAGTTTATCTGTTCACCAGTTGTAGGGCATTGGATTATTCCCAGTTTTTGGTGATTGTGACTAAAGCTGCTCTAACAGTCATGTACAAGGTTTTGAGTGAACATTAAGTCTTTATTTTTCTTGGGGGAAATAGGAGTAGGATTTCTGGATTGTATATTAAGTGAATATTTATTTTTATTATTTATTTATTTTTGAGGTGGAGTTTTGCTCCTGTTGCCCAGCCTGGAGTGCAGTGGTGCAGTCTTGGCTCACCGCAACCTCTGCCTCCTGGGCGATTCTCTTACCTCACCCTCCTCAGTAGCTGGCACCACCATGCCCACCACCACATCTGGCATGCACCACCACGCCCGGCTAATTCTGTATTTTTAGTAGAGATGGGGTTTGTCCATGTTGGACAGGCTGATCTCAAACTGCTGGTCTTGAACTCCTGACCTCAGGTGATCCACCTGCCTCGGCCTTCCGAAGTGCTGGGATTACAGGCATGAGCCACCACGCCTGGCTATGAATATTTAATTTTATGTGAAACTGCCAAACTGTTTTCCAAGTATTCCCAACAACAGTGTATGACTGTTCCACTTACTGCACATCCTCACCATCATTTGATATTGCCATTTTTTTCTTTTATTTTTATCTATTTTGATAGATGTGTATCTGCGATCTCTTTAATTAATACAATAAGCCAGTAGCTGCCAACAGTGGCTGAACCTCAGGAGCTGTAAAAATAGGACCCAGCCTCCTCACAGCTGCCTAGATGCAGAACTTCACATCTGGTTAGAAGCCTCAACCACTTCCCCTCTGCCATTATCCACGGATGCTGCTGCTCTTCCCCTGCCCTAGGCCCACTTCCGTGGTCACCACAGTGCAAGTGCTAACTCTGCCAATCCCTAGAAGGACTCAGATGGGGACAAGTGAACAAAAAGCATCTCTGAACCGGGCATGGTGGCTCACACCTGTAATCCCAGTACTTTGTGAAGCTGTGGTGGGTGGATCACCTGAGGTCACGAGTTCGAGATCAGCCTAGCCAGCATGGTGACACCCTGTCTCTACTTAAAAATAAAAAAATTAGCCAGGTGTGGTGGTACGCACCTGTAGTCCCAGCTACTCAGGACACTGAGGCAGGAGAATTGCTTGGACACGGGAGGCAAAGATTGCAGTGAACTCAGATTGCACCACTGCACTCCAGTCTGAGAGATAGAGTGAGATTCCATCCCAAAACAAAGAAGCATCTCTGAACTGAACAGCCATTAGCAAAGATATGGGGGGAATTTCTCTTCCTAATAGGGTTTTTAAACTTGAAGTGACAAGGCCGTAAGCCATCTTGAGGTAGTCTATCACTTTTTTTTTTTTTGCCTGACCTCAGGAGTTCGAGACCATCCTTGGCAACATGGCAAAACACTGTCTGTACTAAAAATACAAAAATTAGTTGGGCATGGTGGTGCATGCCTGTAATCCCAGCTACTCTGGAGGCTGAGGCACAAGAGTCGCGTGAACCCGGGAGGTGGAGGTTGCAGTGAGTGGAGATCGCACCACTACACTCCATCCTGGGCAACATAGTGGAACTCTGCCTCAAAAAAAAAAGGGGGGATAGAGCTCAAAATAGCCTGTTTACCAGTATGATAAAATACAGTTCTGAACCTGATTATACCATACACATTCAAATACGTATTTTCTAGAATTTTTTTTCATGGGAGAGAGAGATTTTGGAATCATTAATGGAAGGCACAAAAGAATGAAACATGCCACTTACATTTGTTTTAAAATAAAAAAATGATTAGAGATTTTTCTCATGTAAGCTTATTTTAATGAACTAGATAGGAATATTTAAATGGAAGTTGCAGGATTCAGGGTAAATGTTTCTATTTCTGCCGAATGAGATGCATGAATTAGAACAGTAGTTCGTCACCTTGGCTGCACGTTAGAATCCCCTAGAAGGTTTTCGACAAGAAAGTACCAATGTCCTGGCCTTAACTCAGACCCTTAAGTCAGAATCAGAGTCTCTGGCACAGGTATGCGGGGGTCTGGGGGTGGCGGTCCTCTGACATTAGTACTTTTTAAAGTCCCCACATAATTTTAATGCATAGACAGTATTGAGCATCAGTGGACCTACAGAGAAAATGTACTGTTCTAGGTGGTAGTTCTAGCAATGTTTTCACCTATAAAAATATGTACTCTTTTCTGTTTATTTCCATATATGTGGCAATGCTTCAGGTGGCTGAGATGATAGTACAGAAAAGAGTGCAGACCCTGTTTTCAGACGTGTGTTCTTTCTCTCAGCCTCTCTTGAGCTCTCTGGGTGTATGTGTGTGTGTGTGTGTGTGTGTATGGGAGATGTATGTCTTAAAAACAGGTGGGATAGCTTAAATATTAAACAATAATTTCTTTTAGTTTCTCCAGAAATTACTTGCAGATGGGTTTTGAAGAACTTTGCCTAAGAATAGCTGACTATAAATAGCAGTAATAGCTCTTATCTGAGGAATAGAGTACATGGATTATTTTACATTAAGGGTATAATTACTCATTTCGGACAAAAATGGATTGAAGAAAATAAAAGCATAATGTCATTTCCAGGTCATTCTTAAAAAGCTGTTACAAACATACTGTAAGTTGAATGTTGAACCCAATCCTTATCTGTAGTGCTAATATGAAAATTATTTGAGTACTCTGGGGAGAAATGTTCTAATGCAGTAGAGGACATACGTTTCAAACTCACAGTTGACTCCATGGGGTTGGCAGAATCAAGTCAGGACATTATGTTTACATCAACAAGGACTATGTTTTGTTCACTCTATCTGCAGTATCTTTGGATCATTGCTTGGCACATAGTACACACTCAATTTTAATAGATGAATGTCTGACAGCCTATAAAAGCATTAGTAGGGTAGAGAAAATGAAATTCAACATTTGACAGCAGTATAGATTTCTATCATTTATATGTAAGTTCAAAAAATTAAAGTACAGACTTTAATTTGGTTCTCCTCTTGGAGGAGAACCAAGTTATAAAGAGTTCCCAAGGATTATTTATTCTGCTAAGTATTCTAATTTTAAGCTACTTTTTTAGAAGTACACTGCCAAGGGAAGTCATGATATCATGGACTCTATCCTGACTCCTTCTTACCTGGAGTTGAGATGTGTTATGTTCTGGGCTCCAGGCTTTCTCGGGAGACATTACAGATGGCTTGTCTAGGGGAAGTAGCTTGCAAAAGCTTGTTACATGAGAAAAAAAAATGGAGAAACTTGAATGTTTGTCCAGAAACAAGGAAGACCCCGTAGGGATGTGTTGGCTGTCTGCCATGTAGAAGAGGGATGATGCTATTGGGTTATTGCCTTGAGTAGTAAGTGCATGTAGGCTAATTATTGGGAAGAACTTTCTAATTAATGGGCTGCCCCAGAAAACGCAGCACCCTAGCCAAGTGGAAGGAAGGGTTTCTGCGTCCAGTGGGGAAGGACAGGGCAGACTAAAATCTTATGAAGGTGTTTTCCAACTCCGAGAATCTATGATTTGCTTTGAGGCAAATCTCATGTCTCTTGTGAATAGTTGGGGAGACCATTGGATTTTCACTTGAACCTGGGAAAATCTGGTGCTTATTCAATTTGCTGTGTTTTAAGTTGAGTTTCCTTAGTGAAAGTATTGTATATGTTTCTTACCTGCTCAAGATTCGTAATCAAGATGGTTTTGATTACCTGCTTGTAAGGTAAACTATGAGGACTTAGATTTTTCTGTACTCTATTCAGGTGGATTTGATAAAATAATGAGGCCTCATATTAATAATGACAAGGAGATGAGATAGGGTGGGGGATACTCTGTTAGTGTGCCCATAGAATTGAATCTGGCTCTACAGAACCCTTTGAATACGTTTTAAATAAAATCAATGTGCTGTGCCTGGAAAAAGCGTAGATTTTTGGAGTCAGGCTGACCTGGTTTCAAATCCTGGCTTGGACACTTCTTTACCTAGCCATGTTACTTAACTTCTCTTAGGTTTAGAGTCAGTTTCTTTGTCCATAAAATTAGAGTAATTCTCCCACCTTTGCAGGCTTGTTGGGAAGATTAGTGCTTAGCAGAGTACCTATATTGCTATAGCTATATTGGTATAACTGTTTGGAAGTTGATAACCAAATACCCAGGGATTCCTGAAAATTACGAAGAATAAAAAGACACCAAATTCTAATAGTCTGTCTAGTTTCATTTCCTTTTCTTATGGGTGTCTCCTGTGGTACTAGTTCTACCTTGTGTTAGGTTCCTATTGCTGCTGTAACAAATTGCTACACACTTAATGTCTTAAAACAATGCAAATTTATTATCTTGTGATTCTGGAGGCCAGAAGTTCTAACCTAAAATCAAGATACTGGCAGGGCTGTGCTCCTTCTGGAGATTCTAGAGGAGACTTTGTTTCCTTGCTTTTTCCAGCTTTCTAGAGGCTATCTGCATTTCTTGGCTTGTGGCCCCTTCCACCGTCTTCGGAGCCAGCAGCATAGCATTTTCAGATCTCTCTCCAATCTCCACTTCCATCTCTTTCTTTCTGACCATGGCTTTGGTTATCATATCTCCTTCTCTAATTGCTGCCTCCTCTTTTCTTTATAAGGACCCTTTTGATGGTATTAAATCCCATCTCAAGATCCTTAACTTAATCATACCTGCAAAATCTCTTTTGCTGTAAAGGTAACATAGTCACAGGTTCTGGAGGTTGGGATGTAGAAATTTGGTGGGGAGCACTAATCAGCCAACCACATACCTGCATTTCTTAGAGATTAGACATCTGAAATCATAGAGATTATACATCCTTCCATCCTTCCTTGAGCACACTGATTTAAAAACATATATACAGTAGTGATTTTGCTCTGAATGCCCTCTAATACCATTCTCTGAAGAGCTCAAAAGCTGAGCCTCAACCTAAAGGAATTTAGGAAGGAATCAAGGATTCTCTGAATGATTGACTTGAAACTACAGTCTAAGAAAAATAGCTTTTGTGTCATTGTGTGGCCTTCTACTGCCTGTTGCAATAGCATTTACAAATCTTGGTGTCGGTATTGTGCTTGCTTTGGAGTCAGGCTGATGTGGTTTCAAATCCTGGCTTGGACACTTTGAGGTGAAGGTATGCCTTAAAGATACTTTATTGTCGACATGAAACACTAATATAAGTTCTCTGGGGTCAGCAGAATAACCAGGTATGAAGGCCAGGATTCTTGCCCCCCCTCCCCCCACCAACCCCCAAGAACAGGAATGATCTCTCTCTTACTCTTGGAGATATCTGGCAACTCTCTTTTTGCATCTGCTCAAAGTAGATGGAAATATTCCTAGAAAATATCCCCTCTCTATACAACTCTTAGAAGAAATACAATTTTCTGGACAATGGTTGAGATTTCTGGATAGCTGTAGTTTTAAGTTCATCCTTAGAAACTTTACATTTCAAACATCTTTTAGAGTAGTTAAGAGCATATGCTCTGGAATTAGCGGCCCACCATCAACCTTAGCTTCATCGTTTAACCGTGGCCTTGGGCAGGTTCTTACACTTGGCGAGCCTCTGTTTTCTGACGTGTAGCCTAGGTATAATGATACCTGCCAATACTGTTGTGAGGCTTCAGCGAAGTAATAGCTGGTTGTACTCCATACATATTAGCAGTTCATCAGATTACTGCATTTCCTTGACTTCTGACTTGCTGTTTTAAAATTATTTCAATAGCCTTGATATAAATATCATTTTTGTTCAGTGATTTGAAGACGCTCTTAACTGTGATGGGATTAAGGAGGTGACTGAGAAATATAAAGACAGACTTTGATGATTATGTGGTTATTGATGATAGGTATGTTTTTATTCATTCACCATTTATTTAGTAAGCATAGAGCATATGTTACATTATATGTCAATGATTTGCCCAAAAAGGGCTATAAAAGAATGAGCAATAAACTTTCCATAAGGTTTAGAGACATGACCACTGTTATTTTGAATTCCGCTGTGCCAGGGGCCATTCATTCATTGCTTTATTCTGCTCATTTATTGAGTGTGCCTGGCACTGTTAATAGGAGCTGAGACTAATCCAGCAGTGAATAAAACAAAAATTCCTTTCCTTATGGGGCTAACATTCTAATGGAGAAAGACCAACAATAAATGGGCCACATAACAAGAAATATATATGTTATGTGGGAATAAGTGTTATGGAGAAAAATAAATCAGGGTATGGAGTATGCTAGAGGGGCAACAGTAATTTTAAATTAAGTCGTCACAGAAAGCCTCTCTGAGAAGGTGACCTTTGAGAAGTGAGGAACTGAATCCTAGAGATTCTGGAGGAGCATTTCAGGAAGCAGGAAGCAGGTGCAATGGCCCCAAGGTTGGGAGTGCTCTTGGTGACTAAAGAAAGCAATCATGGCCTCTATCTCATGGATTCTCCTTTGAATGTTATGAAGTCTAGAACATAGAAGGCAAATAGTTACAATTATATTCTCACATTTAGCGAAATGCTGTGGAAACATCACATGTAAATTTTAATGAAGAGAAAGCAGTATCTCATGCACTGCCTCTGTAACTTTCTGTCTATATCAGAAATGAATTTAACAAGTAGAAGTTTCAGACTTTTCACTTTTGAGTGTTTGGAAGAGCTTGGTCAACAAGAACAATGGTCTTGATGACTTGGTTTTTCCCCATCTCACCTGAGCAGGTAGGAACAGGTATGAGCTGGAGGACAAATTCCAACTCCAAATCATGGATTCTTCCATCTCTCAATCTCTAAGTCACCCTATGGATTGCAAAGAGATAATTGGAATTCAGAAAAGGGGAATTTATAACATTTTTGACATTATTGGTTATTGAGATATAATTTACATATCCCAAATGCAGTCATTCCTGTATATAGTTGGCTTGAGTGTTGACAAACGTATATACCCAGTGGTGTGCTGATGAATAGTTAATTGGCTCTTCATGGAGAAAAGAAAGCCCTAATTTGTGACCTTTGCCAGTTTTTTTGTGATGTAAATACTTCTATTTTTGTTGATGTTAAGTCGTCAACCTGCTGTCACTGAATATGGGGTTGGGAAAAGACGTGTTTGGATGTTGGAAGCCAATGAGAAGGAGCTGTTTGTTTCCAGCATGCACCTTTGCACTTTTTACTGATGGGATTACCATCATAATCAAATTGCAAAACGTTCTCAGCATGGTTCTCCAGGCATCTCCCAGTTCCTTCCCATTCCACACCCAGGCTGTCACTGTTCTGTTTTCTGTCACAATACAGTAGGTTTATCAGTCCTAGAATTTCACGTTAATGGAATCATATAGTATGCATGTTTTTGTGTTAGCATATTTTGAAATGTATCCATGACTGTCTGTTCCTCTTGTTTTTCATTACTGGGTGGCATTTTATTATATGCTGTATGATGTTCTGTTTTATCCTGTTCCATTTTATGCTTTATTTATAAAAATAAGTTCTGGTACATTTATTTTTTCATGCATCTATAGATGGACATTTGCATTGTTTCCAGTTTGGGGCTACTAATAAGAAAATTCTGTGAACATTTGTGTATGAGTTTTGTCTAGAAATAATGCCTTAATTTCTTTTGGGTAAATACCCAGAAAGAAAATGTCTAGATCATGAGGAGAGTGCTTGTTTCATAAATGGCCAAGTGGTTTCCCAAAGATGTTGAACAATTTTATACTCCCTGTTAGCAATATATGAGAGTTCTCATGCCACACAATCTCATTAAAACTCAGTATTGCCTGTCTTGTTAATGTTAGCCGTTCTAGTATACATGCATTGTTATTATGATTTTAATTTGCATTCAAGCATCCTTTCATGTGTGTATTGGCCATTTATATATCTTCTTTTATGAAGTATCCATTCAAACTTTCCCCCTTTGGTTAATTTGTTTGTAGAATGGAGGTAAATAACTTTTTAAAAAGGGGGTACAGATTTGGAGGAATCTATACATTGAAGAAGGCAGGAGGGAAAACCAAGCAGAGAAGCAGACAGAAGCAGGCAGAGAAGCAGAAAACCAAGAGAACAGACAGGTTCCTCCAGGTGGCCAAAGTGCTGGTGACCCCACCCCCAGTGCTTCATAACTAGGTGACCAACTGTCCCTATTTCAGCACTGAAAAATCCTGTGTCCCAGGAAATACCTTAGTCTCTTAGGCAAACCCGCTGCGGGGGTCAGTTGGTTACCTTACAGAACTATGTACAAGGATACTGCAAACTCTGTGCAAGGAGTCATTAGACTGGTACGGGGTTTTGCTGCATGCTCAGGTGAAGCTGCCAGCGGTCAGTGATTTCTGAAAGGCCACACAGCTCCTCCTCAGGGGCCAAGCCAGTGTTAACAAGTGGGTCTCGGCTCTCTGTTCAAAAGTCATCAGCTTGCTTGTGATATGAAAATTTAAGAACATTGGGAAGGTTCCTTCCTGCTGCTAGAAACAGAAGTAAGCCAAAAACTTCAATGACTATTTTTTTTGAAATCACAAATTCTGTGAACTCATTTATTTGGCTTAAGTTTTAATTTTCTGATCAAAGGCAGGTGTCTCTGAAAGAATTGAAACAGTGAGTCCACCAGTCATTTATTAGTATAAACTAGTTTACAATGCCTTTCTGAAGAATACACTTTGGTTCTAGAAAGGATAGAGATACGAAAATTCCAGGTGCAAGGGTGATGGTCCACCACTCAGGAAGAAAAAGCACAAAAACTTGGCCGAATCAGGAACAAGAGATGAAATTCATTGACTTAGTGTTGTGTACAAAGTTGCGTTAGTGTGTGACGGTACAGAAGAGGAGCTTTAGAGGGCCAAGAGGGAAGAAATTATTCTCTCTTTCCTTTATGTAGCTATCGTTACGGAAAAGGTTGGGCTTTACATTATTTGCTATTGATTTTATACTTTGTATACTCCTGTTTCTGATTTATTTATAAGATGTCCCCATGTTAGTTATATATTGTTCCTTGTCTTAGTCCTTGCTGCTATGGCATAACATAACCACAATCAGCTTTTGTTTTACATTACTCCAGAGAAGCTAGACAGAATGCCTGCTTATAGATAATATCACTGCTCTGTTTTCATACACTGCCTTTCTTTTGAATAACTTCCAACATGTTGTGACATTTTTCTTCTTAATGTTTATTAAATGCCCTCAGCCTGCGTGAAGTATAAAAGGAATATAAAAGGAAGGAATATAAAAGACAATTCTCATCAATAAGGGACATGCATATTAATAGTTGAGAGACATAAGCATGCTTTTACATATAAATATGCTTTTACGTATAAATATATACATATACATATATATATATAATCCTAGAAGATGATAGAGTATTTTGTTTGGATGGGGCAGAATAATTGAACTAATGCACTTTACTCTTTAGTTGTTGTCTTGCAAACAAAAAACAAAATAAAGAATAGAGATGTCTCAACCCACAACTTTGATAACTGTAACCTTGGGAGAGTTGGTACTGCAGTTAAGGTAGAACTAAACCATTTTTTCTGAAATTAGCCTTAATGTGATATTTCTTTGATACTCATACTGAGATTATGAGCTGCATGTAGCTCTACTGTATGTGGTTTTAGTAATTTAAGAATTCTGATGTTTAGGCCATTCATTCAACAATCTTTTCTGAGATCCTATTCTGTGTTGAGTCATGTTCTAGGAGCTGGGAATAAAATGGTGAGCAAAACAGATGTGTTCCTATCTCAGTGGAACGTACGGGCTGCTGGGCACACAGGCATTAAACCAGTAATTGTACTAATCAAGGTATAACTAGAGGTGCATATTCTTATGATTCTGTTAATATGAGATGGTATAATTAATGAAATCGACCTTGCCTGGGGAGTTTTAGAAGACTTCCTACTTGAGATAAGACACTAAGTATGAGGAAGAGCAGTCTAGCTGGAGCGGGTGGAGATAGGGGAGGTGCTGCAGGTAGAGGGAACAATGAGTATGACACAGTCAAGGACTGAAAGGAAGGCCAGCATGGCCAGTGTGTTCCTTTTCATGCTGCAGATAAAGACATACCCAAGACTGGGCAATTTACAAAAGAAAGAGGTTTAATGGACTTACAGTTCCACGTGGTTGGGGAGGCCTCACAATCCTGGAGGAAGGCGAAAGGCACTCTCACATGGCAGCAGACAAGAGAAAAGAATGAGAGCCAAATGAAAGGGGTTTCCCCTTATAAAACCATCATTTTTTTTTTTTTTGAGACAGAATCTTGCTCTGTCGCCCAGGCTGGAGTACAGTGGTGTGATCTTGGCTCACTGCAACCTCCGCTTCCCAGGTTCAAGCGGTTCTCCTGACTCAGCCTCCCAAGTAGCTGGGATTATAACATGTGCCACCACGCCCAGCTAATTTTTGTATTTTTAGTAGAGACAGGATTTCACCGTGTTGGCCAGGCTGGCCTTGAACTCCTGACCTCAAGTGATCCACCCACCTCTGCCTCCCAAAGTGCTGGGAGGCATGAACCACCATGCCCAGTTGATCTCTTAAGACTTATTCGCTAGAACATTATGGGGGAACCCACCCCTGTGATTCAATTACCTCCCAATGGGTTCCTCTCACAACATGAGGGAATTATGTGAGCTACAATTCAAGATGAGATTTGGGTGGGGACACAGCCAAACAATATCAGCCAGAGTACAGAGAAAATGAGGGTGAGTGTGATTTGGGGTGAGGCTAGAGAGACAGGCTGGGCCAGACCATGCAGGCCCCTACGTCAGAGGAGGATAATACCCTATTCAATGAGTTAGACGAAGCTTACGGAATAGTTCCTGGCACAGTGTGAATAAAAGTTTAATACAATATTATTATTCGGATTTACTTTTTAAAACTATATTATGAAGTAGTATTAATTGTTGACTGATACTATTTATTTTCAGAGCAAAGGGAAGCTACTAAAGGATTTTAGGCAGGATAGGACATAGAACACAAGTAGATTTGCATTTTGAAAACTTCATTCCAGCTGCTGCATAGAAAACAGATATGAGAGGGGATTGTTCTGTGAGGATCTTCCTTATGGAGATTCTGTTTCTTTTCATGAGAACTACTGTATTTACCAAAGAAAGCTCTTGACAAAAGTTACAGAAGATGAAAACTCTAAGCTTCTTGGGATTTTAAGGTTTTCTTATAAAGGATCATGCAACCACTCCTGAATTCTACTCTTAGTCCTCTGGAATCTTAAAATGGGCTTGTAAATCCCTCCTTAAAACACTCCTGGAGGCTGGGGTTGGCATCTGTGCCTTCTTCCTCGTTGTTCACTGCTGCTTCAGAGTCCAGGATCATTGAGATGAGAGGCTTCCCCGCCTGCATTCCCCAGTTGTTTTCAGAGTCCATGATTTCATCTGTGTAGGTGAGAGCAGTTTCCACTTGAATCAAAAATGTGAGACTTAGACTTTCTTTCAAATCTTAATGATGAGACATTCAATTACTGTGTAAAGCCCTGGTGAGGAGATGATTTCTAAATAGCACAGAAATTGAGTGGGATGATGGTTAAGAATGTGATGAAAACAAGGGAATGAGAAATAAACCTTTCATCTGGAAAAATTAACCTGGGCCAAGACTTTTTTTTTTTTAAATTAGGAAAGCTGAACTTTTGACTTGCCCCAGTTGGAAAACATCCTGATGATAGTCATTATTTTAGGGCACAGCCATGGATGTCCTGGAGACATAGCCACTATAGTATTTGCCCAAAGCACGTGAGTGTCAAAGAATGGAATCTGGGCACTGCAGTGGTCTTGGAAATTAACTAGCCCAAAGTCCAATTTTATAGAAAAGGAAACAGAGACTTAGTGTATGTTATTTAGCTCCGGTGAGTGTCTTCTGGAATTAGAACCAAGCTCTTCTGTCTTCAATGCATAGTTCAATTTTCATTCTGTGATTCACATTTTATAATTTGCTGAGAAAATATGGTTGGTTGAGGTTTTGCTAGCTGGTTTTTCCCACAGTGGACAGGGGCTTATTTTCAAAGCCATTCTAAACAGACCTAACTGAGGAAAGTTATGTAAATGAGAGGACTAGAATGTTACAGAAATGGATAAGATAAAGTAGAGCCGAATGTTTTTATACAGGAAGTTTAGCTGATAGGTAGGATGTATGATTTTTGTTTTGTTTTAGAAGTTGTGATTTTACTTGTAGTTTTGCAATAAATGAATAAGAGCTATATATTTATACTGTCTACAGAAGTCAGAAACAAACGAAGTCATGTTTGTGAATGATCAATTGCTTAAGACATATTTCAAATTAACTATATAAATAATCTAACAAGGTCCTTCATTGTACATTTCTCAGAGCAAACAAAATGCAATGTGTTTTTATAACCAGATAGCTATTTGATTTTTCTCCCTCTTTCCCACATTTGGGTATAGATTGATATAGAATTACTTAAAATGCTGCATATAAATTAAACATTAAAAGGAGATTTGGAGAGGCTAAGCTGCCCCATTATAATCTTGAGTTCCACAGTCACTGCCTCAAGGACACTCCATTTCATACCACATGTCCTTTTGAAAAGTGATCACCAAGGTTCAGGTAACATTTAAGCACAGCCAGCAGCTGCATTATTTATAGACCTTTTTTGTTTTGTGTTTCTTTTAAAATGAAAAACAAGAAAACAGAAGATGGTTTCCATACATTAATGTCTTCATTTTGTTCTTTCTTTTCCACCCTTCCTTTGCAGATAGGGGCCCTGAAGGACTACTACCATTTCTACCATAGCAGGACGATTAAAAGGTCAGTTATCTCGAGCAGAGGGACCCACAGTTTCATTTCAATGGAACCAAAGGTAAGAAGAACCATTTGGGTGGGGACCAAGAGGCAAAGCTTCTGCATTTTTCATTGGTGATGAAACACCAGGAGCTGATAACCAGCATGAAGGCTCAGATTTCTAGAACTGTCATACTATCCTTTGTTCTGGTGTCTGTGCTTCCTCTTTAGACAAAAATAGGCAGAGGCTTGATTTTTATGGATGTGCCACTCTCATCCCAGCTGTAAAGCAGCCCAGGGATATCCATAGCTATGGGTTCTCACGGAGAAATGAGAGGGACTAGGGGGTGGGGAAGATCGAGTTTGGTTGAGAATGATTGAAGTGCTAACAGTACCATGCTACCTACCTATCTGCATACAAATCTGAGGTTGTATGAACTCCACAAAAGGAGGAGTTTTTTCCAGAACCTTAGGTTAGAGTACAGATCACCGTGAATCCTCATGATTTTACCTGGCACTGATAGACCCTCATCATTGGCAGCCTAAGGACTAGACTGTCTGGAACAGGTGGGATACTGAGCACAGAAAGGGGAGAAGCTGATGTGCCCAGCCCTTTGGGTTTTACAGACAACGTACCCCTGAGAGAGCCTAGAAGGAAGCATGCTGATGCTGGCCGGGCGCGGTGACTCACGCCTGTAACCCCAGCACTTTGGGAGACCAAGGTGGGCAGATCATGAGGTCAGGAGATCGAGACCACCCTGGCTAACACAGGGAAACCCCGTCTCTACTAAAAATACAAAAAAATTAGCCAAGTGTGATGGCGGGTGCCTGTAGTCCCAGCTACTGGGGAGTCTGAGGCAGGAGAATCGCTTGAACCTGGGAGGCGGAGGTTTCAGTGAGCCAAGAAGGCATCCTGCACTCCAGCCTGGGGGACAGAGCGAGGCTGTGTCTCAAAGGGAAGCATGTGATGCCTGGGTTCTCCGGTGTTAGAGAGGTGGGGCAGCTTTGAAATGGGAGATGGAAAGCTGAGCGGTGTTAGGCAGAAACTAATAGCTGGCCACTAAGACTGAGGTCGAGTTAAGTATCTGCCCTTAGGAATTAAGTTGGAGGAAGGAATGGACTTCTGACTGAGAACTAATTGGCCTCTCTGATGTGTCAAGTAGAGGGGAAGAGGGTGCAGCTGTACCAACTTGCCCTAGTTCGTCTGTGGGCTCCCTGGGTATTTATTTATTGTAGGATATTGTTGCTTTTTTTCCTCTCATTATAATTTGGGTTTGCCACAAGTACTTATTTTCGAATAAATTGGTAGATAAGTCCCTACCAGTGAGCATAGCAATCTCAGCTAGAGATCCTTGAAAATTATATTCCTTATAAAGTGAAAAGGCCCCTGTTTGAATTAATATGCAAATGAGGTTTGCAATATTGAGTCTTGCCCTCTGTTATGTGCTGTAGTTAAGCTTGTTTATTTTTTCTCCGGAATGTTGTGGCACAGTGTTCATGATTGTGAAATTGTAACTTGGCTAAAAAGAGCACATTTCTTCTAGGTCCCTATTTTCTGTGGGTTATAGGAACATCCCCTAATACATTTCCATGGCCTGTGGATTACATGTTTTTTCCTTCGTCACTATTCAGAATTGAATTTTTCTGGAAAGGCAGTCAGTTTGGGACATTAGTGAATTAGCTGCATTTTCAAAACAAAGTCATATTTTTCATCTCAAACTTTTTTGAAGCTTTTCTTGAATTTTGGTATTGAAAACGATGCTAATTTCAGACCTCATGTACAAAAACAATGTGAATTTGAAAAACCAAGTACTAGTGGCTTGGGAAGTAAGAACAGAATGTTAGAAGGCATTATTTTCATGATGAAGGATTTACTGAATATGAAGCTATTTCAATCCTTATTGTTATCTTAAGGCATCTTGGTGTTTATTTCTTCTTATCTTAGTGCATCATGTGGCTTATGCATGATCCAACAGAGACCTTGTATGCTGGGACACATAGTACCTGGAACGCACTCCTATTTCAGGAGAGCAGAGCCTTTGCAGGCCAGTCCAAGGCTACATGCTGCACCCCCCTGCCTCCTCAATAAAAAGGATCCCTTAGAGTAGAGCCACAGGTTACTCTCCATTCCAATGCCTTTTGCTCATCTTTCCCACCCAGCATTTATACAAGACACCCACGGTTCCTACCAGCTTTGCAGAGGGAGGGTCACAAATTGGGGTTTGCCTACATTTTTGGATCTTTCTTGTAGTTCATTTATTCCTTGGCCCTTTTTCGAGTCCCTAGTGTATGCCAGGCCCTGTGTTAGGCTTTGGGGTTTGGAGATACATTGGTGCCCTAATGACTTTGCTGCTAGGGTGTCCCATGGTAGTTTTCAGGGAAGATTGCCCAGGACATTGCAGTGTTTCTTAATGTTGGGAGTGGGGGGAGCAAAGGACATTGGGGGTTCCTAAGTTTATTTTTTTATTTTTTATTTTTATTTTTTTGAGACGGAGTTTGAGATGGAGTCTGCAGTCCCAGGCTGAAGTGCAATGGCATGATCTAGGCTCACCGCAACCTCCGGCTCCCAGGCTTAAGTGATTCTCCATCCTCAACCTCCCATGTAGCTGGGATTACAGGTGCCCACCACTACTCCTGGCTAATTTTTGTATTTTTAGTAGAGATGGGGTTTCACCATGTTGGCCAGACTGATCTAGAACCCCCTGACCTCAAGTGATCCATCTGCCTTGGCCTCCCAACCAAAGTGCTGGGATTACAGCCTTGAGCCACCACTCTTGGCCTTTTTTTTTTGAGATAGAGTCTTGCTCTGTCACCCAGGCTGGAGTGCAGTGGTGTGATCTCGGCTCCCTCCAACCTCTGCCTCCCAGGTTCAAGCGATTCTCCTGCCTCAGCCTCCCAAGTAGCTGGGACTATAGGTGCATGCCACCACATCCAGCTATTTTTTTGTATTTTTAGTAGAGACGGGGTTTCACTGTGTTACCCAGAATGGTCTTGATCTCCTGACCTAATGATTCTCCTGCTTTGGCCTCTTGAAGTGCTGGGATTATAGGCATGAATCACCACACCCAGCAATTTTTCTTTTTTTCTTAGAAACTTTTTATTTACAGAGAATTTGCAAAAATGAAAATGTTACAAAGAATTTCTATGTGCTCTTCCTAGATTTCCCAAATGATAATATTTTACATTTTACCACATTTAGTTGGTCATTCTTTCTATGTCCACACACATGTACACACATGTATGTATGTAAGGTATGCATATATATAAATTTTCTGAACATTTGGGATCAAGTTGCAGATATGATGCTCCTTCAATTCTAAATATTTCATTGTATAATTATTTAAAATAGGGACATTCTGTTTTATCACCATAACAATAAAAATCCAGCTATTAATGTTAATATTATTATCTAATCTACAGGCTTTATCCAAATTTTTCAATTGCCTCTTTTCAAGGCCTGGATCACATTTAGTTGTTACATTTCCTGAGTCCTCTTTACTCTGTCATATTTCTTCAGCTTTTTTTTTCTTTCATAGCTAGAAGTCATTTAAAGAATACAGGCCACATAGACACCATGGAATATTATGCAGCCATCAAAAACGATGAGTTTGTGTCCTTTGTAGGGACATGGATGAACCTGGAAACCATCATTCTCAGCAAACTGACACAAGAACACAAAATCAAATACTGCATGTTCTCACTCATAGGTGGGTGTTGAACAATGAAAACACATAGACACAGGGAGGGGAGCACTACACACTGGGTTCTGTTGGGGGGAAATAGGGGAGGGACAGTGGGGGGTGGGGAGTTGGGGGGAGATAGCATGGGGAGAAATGCCAGATATAGGTGAAGGGGAGGAAGGCAACAAATCACACTGCCACGTGTGTACCTATGTAACAATATTGCAT
>CAUYQU010077972.1:0-10631 GCA_963574635.1 Cheracebus regulus | reverse complement strand
AGGGACTCCTTTCCCCATTGCTTGTTGTTGTCAGGTTTGTCAAAGATCGGATGGTTGTAGATGTGTGGTGTTCCTTCTGAGGCCTCTGTTCTGTTCCATTGGTCTATATGTCTGTTTTGGGATCAGTGCCATGCTGTTTTGCTTACTGTAGCCTTCTAGTATAGTTTTAAGTCAGGTAGTGTGATGCCTCCAGCTTTGTTCTTTTTGCTTAGAATTGTCTTGGCTATACGGGCTCTTTTTTGGTTCCATATGACATTTAAAGTAGGTTTTTTTCTAGTTCTATAAAGAAAATCAGTGGTAGCTTGATGGGGATAGCATTGAATCTATAAGTTACTTTGGGCAGTATGTTCATTTTCACAATATTGATTCTTCCTATCCATGAGCATGGAATTTTTTTCCATTTGTTTGTGCCCTCTCTTATTTCTTTGAGCAGTGGTTTATAGTTCTCCTTGAAGAGGTCCTTCACAACCCTTGTAAGTTTTATTCCTAGGTATTTTATTTTCTTTGTAGCAATTGTGAATGGGAGTTCACTCATGATGTGACTCTCTGCTTGTCTATTATTGGGGTATAGGAATGCTCATGATTTTTGCACATTAATTTTGTATCCTGAGACTTTGCTGAAGTTATTTATCAGCTTAAGGAGTCTTTAGGCTGTGACATTGGGGTTTTCTAAATATACAATCATGTCATCTGCAAATAGAGACAATTTGACTTCTCTTCCTATTTGGATACCTTTATTTCTGTCTCTTGCCTGATTGCCCTGGCCAGAACTTCCAATACTATGTTGAATATGAGTGGTGAGAGAGGGCATGCTTGTCTTGTGCTGGTTTTCAAAGCGAATAATACCAACTTTTGCCCATTCAGTATGATATTGGTTATGGGTTTGTCATAAATAGCTTATTATTTTGAGATATGTTCTATCAATACCTAGCTCATTGAGAGGTTTTAGCATGAAGGGGTGTGGAATTTTACTGAAGGTCTTTTCTGCATCTATTGAGATCATCATATGGATTTTGTTATTGGTTCTGTTTATGTGATGGATTATGTTTATTGATTTGCATATGTTGAACTGCCTTGCACCCCAGGGATGAAGCCAATTTGATCATGGTGGATAAGCTTTTTGATGTGCTGCTGAATTCGTTTTGCCAGTATTTTATTGAGGGTTTTGCATCAAAGTTCATCAGGGATACTGGCCTGAAATTTTCTCTTTTTGTTCTGTCTCTGCCAGGTTTTGGAGTCAGGATGATGCTGGCCACATAAAATGAGTTAGGGAGGAGTCCCTTTTTTTCTATTGTTTGGAATAGTTTCAGAAGGAATGGTACCTGCTCCTGTTTGTACCTCTGGTAGAATTTGGCTGTGAATCTGTCTGGTCTTGGGCTTTTTTTGGGTTGGTAGGCTATTAATTATTGTCTCAATTTCCGAACGTGTTATTGATCTATTCAGGGATTTGACTTCTCCCTGGCTTAGTCTTGGGAGGGTGTATGTGTCCAGGAATTTATCCCTTTCTTCTAGATTTTCTAGTTTATTTGTGTGGAGGTATGTATAGTATTCACTGGTAGTAGTTTGTATTTCTGTGGGATCAATGGTGATATCCCCTTTATCATTTTTTATTGTGTCTATTTGATTCTTCTTTCTTTTATTCTTTATTAGTCTGGCTAGGGTCTATGTTTTGTTAATCTTTTCGGAAAACCAGCTTCTGGATTCATTGATTTTTTTTGAAGGGTTTTTCATGTCTCTATCTCCTTCAGTTCTGCTCTGATCTTTGTTATTTCTTATCTTCTACTAGCTTTTGAATTTGTTTGCTCTTACTTCTTTAATTTTTTAAATTGTGATTTTAGGGTGTCAATTTTAGATCTTTCCTGCTTTCTGCTGTGGGCATTTAGTGCTATAAATTTCCCTCTCAACACTGCTTTAGCTGTGTCCCAGACATTCTGGTACGTTCTGTCTTTGTTCTCATTGGTTTCAAGAAACTTCTTTATTTCTGACTTAATTTCATTATTTACGCAGTAGTCATTCAGGAACAGATTGTTTAGTTTCCATGTAGCTGTGTGGTTTTGAGCGAGTTTCTTAATCCTGAGTTCTAATTAGATTGCACTGTGGTCTGAGAGACTGTTATGATTTCTATTCTTTTGCATTTACTTAGGAGTGTTTTACTTCCAATTATGTGATCAATTTTAGAATAAGTGCTCTATGATGCTGAGAATAATGTATATTCTGTTGATTTGTGGTGGAGAGTTCTGTATACACATATTAGGTCCACTTGGTCCAGAGCTGAGTTCAAGTCCTGAATATCCTTGTTAATTTTGTCTCATTGATCTAATGTTGACAGTGGGATGTTAAAGTCTCCCACTATTATTGTGTGGGAGTGTAAGTCTCTTTGTAGGTCTCTAAGAACTTGTTTTATGAATCTGGTTTCTCCTATATTGGGTGCATATATATTTAGGATAGTTCTTTCTTCTTGTTTGATCGATCCCTTTACCATTCTGTAACACCCTTCTTTGTATTTTTTGATCTTTGTTGGTTTAAAGTCTGTTTTTTTCAGAGACCAGGATTGCAGCTCTTGCTTTTTCTTTTTTTCTTTTTGCTTTTCTGAGCCTATGTGTGTCTTTGCACGTGAGATGGGTCTCCTGAATACGGCACACTGATGGGTCTTGACTCTATCCAATTGCCAGTCTGTGTCTTTTAACTGGGGCATTTAGCCCATTTATATTTAAGATTAATATTGTTATGTATGAATTTGATCCTGTCATCATGGTGCTAGCTGGTTATTTTGCACATTAGTTTATGCAGTTTCTTCATAGTGTCATTGGTCTTTATATTTCGATGTGTTTTTTGCAGTGGCTAGTACCAGTGTTTTTTCTTCTCCGTATTTAGTACTTTCTTCAGGAGCTCTTGTAAGGCAGGCCTGGTGGTGACAAAATCCTTCAGCGTTTGCTTGTCTGGAAAGGATTTTATTTCTCCTTTGCTAATGAAGCTTAGTTTGGCTGGATATGAAATTCTGAGTTTAAAATTCTTTTCTTTAAAAATGTTGAATATTGGCCCCCACTCTTTTCTGGCTTGTAGGGTTTCTGAAGAGAGATCTGCTGTTAGTTTGATGGGCTTCCTTTGTAGGTAACGTGACCTTTCTCTCTGGCTGCCCTTAACATTTTTCCCTTTGTTTCAACTTTGAAGAATCTGATGACTATGTGTCTTGGGGTTGATCTTCTCTAGGAGTATCTTAGTAGTGTTTACTGTATTTCTTGTATTTGAATGTTGGCCTGTCTTGCTACGTTGGAGAAGTTCTCCTGGATAATATCTGAAGTGTGTTTTCTAACTTGGTTCCATTCTCCCTGTCACTTTCAGGGACCTCAATCAATTGTAGATTTGGTCTTTACACATAGTCCTATATTTATTGGAGGCTTTGTTCATTCCTTTTCATTCCTTTTTCTCTAATCTTGTCTTCACGCCTCATTTCAGTAGGTTGATCTTCAATCTCTGATATCCTTTCTTCTGCTTGATTGATTCAGCTATTGATACTTGTCTATGCTTCACAAAGATCTTGTCCTGTGTTTTTCAGCTCCCTCAGGTCATTTATGTTCTTCCCTACAACAGGTTCTTCTAGTTAGCAGTTCCTGTAACCTTTTGTCAAGGTTCTTTCCTTCCTTGCATTGGGTTAAAACATGCTTCTTTAGCTCAGAGGAGTTTGTTATTACCCACCTTCTGAAGGCTACTTCTGTCAATTTGTCAAACTCATTCTCCATTCCATTTTGTGCCCTTGCTAGAGAGGAGTTGTGATCATTTGTAGGAGAAGAGGCATTCTAGTTTTTGGAATTTTAAGCATTTTTTGCCCTGGTTTTTCCTCATCTTTGTAGATTTATCTGCCTTTGATCTTTGAGGCTGATGACCTTTGGATGGGGTTTCCATGTGGGGGTCCTTTTTAGTGATGTTGATGTTATTGCTGTTAGTTTTTGTTTTTTTTTTTTTTTTGTCCTAACAGGCTTCTCTTCTGCAGGTCTGCTGCAGTTTGCTTGAGGTCCACTCCAGACCCTGTTTGCCTGGGTATCACCAGTGGAGGCTGCACAATAGCAAAGATTGCTGCTTGCTCCTTCCTCTGGAAGATTTGTCCCAGAGGGGCAACAACCTGATGCCAGCCAGAGCTGTCCTGTATGAGGTGTCTGTTGACACCTGCTGGGAAGTCTCTCCCAGTGAAGAGGCATGGGGTTCAACGACCCACATGAGGAGGCAGTCTGTCCCTTAGCAGAGCTCGAGCACTGTGCTGGGAGAAACCTGCTTGTCAGGAGGTTTCTCTTCAGAGCCAGCAGGCTAGAATGTTTAAGTCTGCTGCAGCTGTGCCCACAGCCACCCTTTCCCCCAGGTGCTGTGTCCCAGGGAGGTGGCAGTTTTATCTATAAGCCCCCAACTGGGGCTGCTGCCTTTCTTTCAGAGATGTCCTGCCCCATGAGGAGGAATCTAGAGAGGCAATCTGGCCACAGACGCTTTGCCACACTTTGGTGAATTCTGCCCATGCCAAGCTTCCAGGCCTCCTTAACACTGTCAGGGGAAAACTGCCTACTGAAGCCTCAGTAATGGCAGACGCCCCTCCCCCTACCAAGCTCCATAGTCCCAGGTCGACTTCAGAGTGCTAGGCTGGCAGTGAGAATTTCAAGCCAGTTGATGGGGTCCGTGTGGGAATGGGACTCGCTGAGTGAGACTACTTGGCTCCCTGGCTTCAGCCCCCTTTCTAGGGGAGTGAACAGGTCTGTCACACTGGGGTCCCAGGTGCCACACTGAGTTTTGAAAAAAAAATAAAACTCCTGCAGCTAGCTCAGTGTCTGCCCAAACAGCTACCCAGTTTTGTGCTTGAAACCCAGGGCTCTGATGGTGTTGGCACATGAGGGCATCTGCTGTTCTACAGATTGCAAAAACTGTAGGAGAAGCATAGTATTTGGGCCAGATAGCAGTCCCTCTTAGCTTCCCTTGGCTGGAGGAGGGAGATTCCCAGCTCCTTGCATTTTATAAGTGAGGTGGTGCTTCACCCTGCTTCTGCTCACCCTCCATCGGGCTACACCCACTGCCTAACCAGTACCAATGAGATGAACTGGGCACCTCAGTTGGAAATGCAGAAATCCCTTGCCTTCTGTGTTGGTCTCACTGGGAGCTGCAGACTAAAGCTGTTCCTATTAGGCCATCATGCTAGATTCCCCCCAACCATCACATATGAATTTTAAAATAGTTTTTTTCTAGTTCCATGAAGAATGTCATTGGTAGTTTAATAGGAACATCATTGAATTTATAAATTGCTTTGGTCAGTTTGGCCATTTTAACAATATTGCTTCTTCCTGTTCATGAACATGGAATGTTTGTCCATTTGTTTGTGTCATCTCTGATTTCTTTGATCAGAGATTTTGCTCCTCCCTAGTTAGCTGTATTCCTAGGTATTTTATTCTCCTCATGACAATTGTGAATGGATTGTGTTTCTGAGTTGGGTCTTAGCTTGAAGGTTGTTGGTGTATAGAAGTGCTCTTTGTTTTTGTACATTAATTTTGTATTCCGAAACTTTACTGAAGTTGTCAGATCAAGGAGCTTTTGGGCAGAGAGTTTGGAATTTCCTAGTTATAGAATCATGTTGTTTACAAATAGTTTGTTTGATTTCTATAAAAAATATAATGAGGTAAAAGCAAACATCTGTCAGCAATGGAATAGAACAATAAAAATGCCCAAGAATAAATTTAATTTGAATGTAAAGAACTAATATGAAGCAAATAACACAATCATTGTAAGGGATAAGTAAAAAGACTTGAGGAATTGGGGAGTGTCTTTTTCTTGGATAGAGAGATTCTAAAATCAAAGGATGGTTACTGTCTCTAAGTTAAGATGTAATTTAAAAATAATAACTAGTGTCTCAATTGGAATATTTTAGCACCTGATCAAATGATTTTGAAGTTCATCTGAAAGACAAACATGTCAGAATAGATAGAAAAGGAGAAAGCAATGAGGGAGGGAAGCATTATTTCACATTTCAAATATAATTAAGCTATAACAATTAAAATAGTATGGTAGTGGTACAGGTGTAAAAAACTCAATGGAGGAAAATTAAGAGAGTTACATACAAAATTGAGTGGGGATGTAGGAGATGATAAAAGAGCCATTTCAAAACAGTGGATGAAACAGGGATTCAACAAATGATGTTTTTACCACTTTAATTTTGTCCAGATGGATCAATGATTTTGAATGTACAATAATGTAACAAAAAACTATGAATCTCTTATTGTATTGGAGTGGGTAAGATCGTTGCAAGCATGACAGCAAACTCGTGAACAAGTCAAGAAAATGATTTATGAAAGCATATATAAAATATGTATTAATATATCCGATGGTGAATTTTTCTGAAATGCATTCTTCCCTTAGAGTAACCTGGGGCTCATATTCTCCAAAGCCGTTGGAAGTGAAAGAAAGGTTGGGTGGAGAAAAAGAAAACTGCTTTGCAAGTTCATTTTCCTTGTCAGGAGAGCTTGTGGTTTAGGTTCTCCACAGAGGCAGGAAAACTTCAGTCACGTGGCGAATGCCCCACTCAGTGCGCATGCTCCACAGTCCTGTTGCTGGGCACGTCTGTTGCTATGCATGTCTATTGTTGTGCATGCGCCTTGTTGCCCACCTTGGTCCACGCAGAGTTCTGCAAGGAAAGGGGGCGTCTTAGTTTTGGCTGCCATCTTCATTCTTTCTCACTGAGTAGGGTACAGCCGGTAGGTCCGCAGATCGATCTTTCGGCGAATTTAGTCGTGAGTGAATGTGGGTAGGAGGCAGCGGGCTTTGGACAGGTCCTGCGGCATAGTCCGTGGCTTCTGAGAGAAAAGGGCCTCGCTAGCTTCCCAAGTAGCTGGGACTATAGACACGCACCACCACTAAGAAAGAAAAAAAAGAAAAGAAAAGAAAAAAGGAAAGGAAAGGAAAGGGAAAAGCGGAAAGGGGAAAGGGGAAGGGGGAAGGGGGGAAAGGAAAGGGGAAAGGAAAGGAAAGGGGAAAGGAAAGGAGAAAGGAAAGGAAAGGAAAGGGAAAGGGAAAGGGAAAGGAAAGAAGAAAAAAGAAAAGGGCCTCGCGGTCGTTGTTTGGCTCCTCCCAGGTCGCGACGCCGCCATAGGCCTTGTTGTCGTGGCTGAGCTGGGATGAGGGAGGAAGGTGAGCCACGGAGGGGAGGGATCACGTGAAGATGGAGAGAGAGCTGGAGGTGCTGTCTTCTGAGGGAGGACAGTTTCCAGACTCCTTGGTAGGGATGTGGGAAGGGACAGCGTGGGCGGTAAGGAAGGGGCCTGGGAACTGGGAACCCTGTGGGCTGGTGACTGTGGCCCCGAGGTCTGTAGACTGCCTGACAGAGGTGTCCTGTGAGGAGCATAACCTTCACTCTGTTTCGCAACTTCTCACCTCCGCCATGAACGTCGTGGGAAGGAATGGGCGAGGCTGTGTATGCCAGCAAAACTTGATTTTGGTGGGGGAATGGGCGTAGAGTGGGACGAAAGCTGTAGTCACTTCAGTTTCAATACTTGGCATGTATTTTTGTAAACGTCTTCATGATGGCAGGTCTTATTGTGAAACCAAACTCAAAGTCCTTGGTTTTTCGCTATTACGTTCAGGTGATTTCTATGCCTGTTTCACTGTGATATAAACGAATCTGTCCTTTTTTTTTTTTTTTTTAGACGGGGTCTTGCTCTGTCGCCAGGCTGGAGTGCAGTGGCGCAATCTCAGCTCACTGCAACCTCCACCTCCTGGGTTCAACCGATTCTCCCGCCTCAGCCTCCCGAGTAGCTGGGACCGCAGGAACGTGCCGCCATGCCCAGCTAATTTTTTTTTTTTTGTATTTTTAGTAGAGATGGGGTTTCACCATGTTGGCCAGGATGGTCTCAATCTCTTGATCTGCCCACCTCGGCCTCCCAAAGTACTGGGATTACAGGCATGAGCCACTGCGTCCGGCCTGTCCTTTGTTTGGAAAGCATGCGTATTTACCATTGCTGGGTGACTTATTCTGAAAATATTTTCAAAATTAAAAAAATACAAATCCCTATTTTTCCATGCAGTGTTCATGTATGTAGCTAAGTTGTTACACACTTTTTCCAAATAACAATGTTCTATTTTCAGTGGTAAATATGAGTGAGCATGTAAGAACAAGATCCGAATCCTCAGAAAGAGGAAATGACCAAGAATCTTCCCAGCCGGTTGGACCTGTGATTGTAAGTCCTTCAACATTTGATGTTTTCTATTAACACAATTTATTTTTAAATATATTTTTTCAGTTAGTGTACAGGCACTAATACAGGTCTTCCATGATGATAAAAAATAATGATGGCATCTCATGAAGGAAACTTTGGTTCAGGAGTATTATATTCTGGTGTTGCCTGTATGGATACGGATATTTTACTGTCTCTCTCTTTCTCTCTCTGTGTGTGTGTGTGTGTATTTAACTGTTGAAAAATGTCATTAGACTTATGATTAGATGCACATATGCATTGTGTGTATTTATATTACAGACTTTTATTCACATACATTTATACCCTTAGGTCCAGCAGCCCACTGAGGAAAACTTCAAGAAGAGGAACCACCAACTGAAACTCAGGGTATTGCACCTAGTGGGGAGATCGAAAATGAAGGAGCACCTGCTGTTCAAGGTGAAGGGAGAGTGAAGAATAATGATTATGGGTGGTGGAGGTATATTTATGGATTATATTTTATGACAGAGCAGTAACAGGAGGACAGAAAATATTAGAAAGGAATCTTAAACTTTTCTTACTGCCGCTGTGGGGAGGAGTAGGACAAGGACACATAAAAAGCCACAAAATTTTTCTACCATTTTGAAGGAGGCTTTTTATGTGTCCTTGTCCCACTCCTCCCCACAGCAGGAGTTGCCGTAAATCTTTTGAGTGTTTTCCAGAGCTCCTGTATGGTTTGTTTAGCCAGTTTCTGTCTTTTGTTTGTTTCTGTGGAAGAATGGCAGCTTGCAGCTTCCTAGTCTGCCATTTGCTGACAGCTCATGTATTTTTTTAAGATACTTTTTTCACACATTTATTAATGCTTCCTCATGCCACATAATATACTAAGTGCTGAAGATGTCAGTGCTAAATTTCTGTGTAGAGCTCATCGTCTAGTCAGACTGACTCCAACAAATCACTGATTTAATGTGCTAAGTATAATAACAAATTAGTACAAAAGGGACAAGCAAGTTGTCTAGGGCCAACCTTGGGAAAGCAAAGGGCAGTCTTTGAAAATCTCTGCTGTCCTGTTTTTTTTCTGGCAACAGACTCCTGAAATAATTAGCCTACAGGTTTTTATTTTGTAATGATGAGGGAATAAATATAATTTCCTTGTTCATAGTTTATGTTTTAATTTGTAAATTGATGACCTTTTTATCTTTTATTTCAAGGTATTTCAATACCTAGATTATTGAGAGCTTTTAACATGAAGGGATGTTGAATTTTATCTGAAGAATCTGTTTCTTAAGGTTTCACCCCACTCCCCTACTGCTTTCAAGATGAGGAAGGGGTATGGTTTATGACTGTTTATAGTCATAGGAGAAGGGGATGCCTTCTGGATGATAAGGGAAAATTCTTATATTTTGGCCCCAAAATAAATTTAGCTTGAGGCAGTAATTTACGTAATTCTTGTTGATTGTGAGAGTACATAAAAGCCAAGATAAATTGTTACTCAGCTAATAGCTTCTCCTTGTTTCTCACTCTCATTTATTATGGTTAATTCTTGAACCAGGAGAACAAAAGGAAATGACCACAAAATAATCTCAAGGCTTAGATAGGCGACGAGACAAGAAAAATGACTCCTTTTGTTTTAGTGGGGAAAGTCAGAACATTAAAAAAAATGAACATGAAAATGGGTGATTATGACAAATGCTACAAAGGAAATGTATTGTTTCATTACAAATTACCACACATATAATGGCTTCAACCAACACCCATTTATTAGCTCACAGTTCTGTAGGTTAGAAGTCTGGTCCACTGTGGTTGAGATCAAGATGTCCACTTACTGTGTTCTTATATGGAGCTTGCAGCCTTCCAAGTTCATTCCTGTTATTTGAAAAATTCAGTTCATTGTGATTGTAGGACTAAGTTCTCAGTTCCTTGGCTGTCGTCTGGGGGCTGATTTTAGCTTCTAGAAGCTATCCACATTCCTCATTAGGTGACCTCTTCCATATTCAAGCCTGCAATGGCTCCTCAAGTTTTTATGCTTCAGATCTCTCTGACTTTTCCTATTGCCACCAGCCAGAGAAAACTCAGCCTTTAAAAGACTCACTTAAAGAGGTCAGGCCCACCCAGAAAAAATATCCATGTTTCAAGGTCAACTCACTGGGGACTTTATTTATTTTTTATTTATTTATTTATTTAATTGCATTTTAGGTTTTGGGGTACATGTGAAGAACATGCAATATTGTTGCATAGGTACACACGTGGCAGTGTGATTTGTTGCCTTCCTCCCCGTCACCTATATCTGGCATGTCTCCCCGTGCTATCTCTCCCCAACTCCCCACCCCCCACTGTCCCTCCCCTATTTCCCCCCAACAGACCCCAGCGTATAGTGCTCCCCTCCCTGTGTCCATGTGTTCTCATTGTTCAACACCTGCCTATGAGTGAGAACATGTGGTGTTTGATTTTGTG
>CAUYQU010077971.1:0-54532 GCA_963574635.1 Cheracebus regulus | reverse complement strand
TTATAGATAGGTCATTAAAGGCATGATGAAAAAGCAGATTGACAAGTTAGACTTAATTAAAATTAAAATTTTCTGCTGTGCAAAAGGCAATGCCCAATGAATGAGAAGACAAGCCACATCTGCAAAAGACACATCTGAAATGAACCTTTATCCAAAATACAAAAGGAATTCTTAAAATGCAACAATAAGATCAGGTAAAATCTAATTTAAACATGGGCAAAGGACATAGACATACATCTCACCGAAGAAGATATGCTGATGGAAAGTAAGCATAGGAAAAGATGTTTAACATTATGTCATTAGGGAACTGCAAATTTAAACAACGATGACATAATATTCATACTCTATTGAAATGGAGAAAATCTGCAACACTGACACCACCAGACACGGGTAAGAATGTAGAGCAACAGGAACTATCATTCATTGCTGGTGGGAATGCAAGATGATACAGTCACTTTGGAAAATAGCTCGGCAATTTCTTAGAAAATTGAACATGCCCTTACCACACCACCCAGCCATACACTCTTTAGTGTTTACTCAAATGAATTGTAAACTTATGTCTACAGAAAATCCTGCACATAAATGTTTATAGCAACTTTATTTTTATATAGCCCCTTCTCAGAAGCAACTAAGATTTCCTTAAGTAGGGAAACAAACAATGCTACACACACACAATGGTGTATTACTCAATGCAGGAGAGAAAATGTCAAACCAAGAAATGATATGGAAACAGAAATGTGTATAACTAAATATGAAAGAAGCTAATCTAAAAACACATCATGCTATATGATTCCAACAACATGACATTCTGGAAAAAGCAAAATTGTGGAGAAGTAAAAGATAAATGGTTGCTAGCAGCTGGGGAAAGAAAGGGTTAAGCAGGCAGGGCACAGAGGACTTTTAGGGCAGTGACACTATTCTACATTATACCACAATGGTGACACTATTCTGCATTATACTACAGTGGTGACACTATTCCCTGTTATATACAATGGTGAAACTATTCTGTGTTATACTACAGTGGTGAATACATGTCATTATATATTTGTTAAAATTCATAAAATACACAACACGATGTGAATCCTAACAAAAACTGTGGACTTTGTGTGACAATCATGTGTCAAGGTAGGGAAGAGCATCCACGTTACAGTGTGCTATTGTGGTGTGGGATGTTGAGAGTGAGGGGAGTTGTGGGCACGTGAAGGCATGACATACATGGAAATCCTCTATAGGCTCTACTCAATTTTGCTGTAAACATAAAACTTCTGTAAAAAATGAAGTATATTAAAAACATTTACAACGTATGTACCACAAAATCTCAATAAGAAATTGAACAAGAAACAACATATAAAGGCAGAATCAGCTATATTAACCTTAAACAAAATAGACTTCATAGAAACAAATGTTACTAAGGACAAAGATAGGTATTTCATTGTGATTAAGTCATAATAATGCTAAAAGTCAGAATCATCCCCTGCTGCCTTAGCCCCCTCTGAATTTTGGACACTGATGAACACAAGAGGGAAGCCAAGGCGGGTGGTAGAGGCAGCTCAGGGCTGGCCTGCAGGAGCCCCTCATATGAACCTAAAAACAAAGCTTCGGACACATGAGACAAAAACTGAAAGAACTGAAAAGAAAAACAGACAAATCAACAATGTAGTTGGATATGTCTTCTCTAAGTAATTGATAAAACTAGTAGACAGAAAATCAGCAAGTATAAAGAAAAAATGAACACCATCATGAAATGATTGGATTTAATTCACTTTTATGTAACACTCCACCCCCAAATGGTAAAATACATATTCTTTTCAAGTGTACCTGGAATGCAGCCAATATAGACAATATCCTGAACAATGAAAGCAAAGAGCAAGGAATTTTAGAGGCTAAAAATTATATAAAATGCATTCACTCCATAATAGAATTAAAAACAATGAGTAACGAAAAACAAGACCATCACGAGACAGTTGGAAACAAAGCAATCACTTCTTAATATTGAATAATTAGAGTCAACAAGGAACTCCCAAATGAGGTTACAAAATTATTTTGAACTGAGTGAAAAGAAAAGCACAAGGTAAAAAATGGTAAGTATATAGCTAAAGGTATTCATAACTTGAAATGTACAGCAATGATTGCTTTCGAAAAGAAAAAAAGCCTCTCATTGTCCACCTCAGGAAAAAAATAGAAGAGCAAAAATATACCTAAATGCAGAAAAAAGGATGAAAAGTATAAAGAAGAAAATATAAAGACTGGTTGTGGTGGTGTCACGGAATCCTTGGGGTGTCACTTCACCAGCCAGATACCTCCGTGGCTGGTGGCACCTTCTGTCTGAATATTGTTCATTATTTCAGTCTGTTCTGCTCTACGTAGCATGCTGTGCTTGGCTGGGGTCTCACCTGCCAAGGGTAAGCCAGGGGCAGAGCAGTGAAGGCTGTGTGGTGCAGGTGCAGGATCCGGTCACTGCACACAGCCAGGCACGCTGGCTGCTGCCGTGTGACAGGCAGCTCCAGGGGCCGGCACAGGGGCTGGCTTTGTGCGAGGCTGCAGCTGGACCAGATGTACTGCACGTGGCTTTCGCTGCAAGCACCTGTGTCTGGACAAGGGGAACGCGGTGGCGCCTGGAAGCTTGGAGATGCCAGGAACCACAAAGCCTCGAAGAGGCTGTTACAGTGATGGCAGTGGCGGCCCATCTAGAGCAGCAGTTGCCATGACGCTGGCTGCAGTGCGGGAGGCGCGGCCAGGGCTGTGCACTCCACGAGCTGCTGGGAGCTGGGAATACGCAGTTGCTCTGTCCCCTTCCAAGTTGGCAGGGCAGGAGCCGCGTGCTCCCCAGGCACAGCTGCAGACTAGGGAATTCCTGTGCTTTTGGGGACCAGGAGCAGGCAAGAGCTCCACCCTTTCCAGCACAGCTGCCACTGCCAAGCCACAGCTGCCACTGCCGAGCCACAGCTGCAGACCCAGCCATCTCTACAGTCTCAGAAGCCAGGGAAAGGCCCCCCACACTCCCCTCTCACCCTTGGAAGTGCCTGCTCCCACTGTCTGGCCTCTCCCCACGCCTGGCCCCCACTCCAATCTCGGAGCAAAGTTATAGCTAAGGCTGGGCACTGTCACAACCAAGCTGGGTGTGCACACACTTGGAGGACTGACATGTCAGCCTCCTGACGCCTTGATCCCTTCAGGACTTCAGGCACTGATGAACATGCATGAACAGTCTGGGCACCGTGAATAGCGGCAAGAGGCAGACAGGCTCCGGGGTAGGAAGGGACAGGTCACTGAAGGAGCCCCACCTTCAAGGGGAGGAAGGCCTGAAGTCCGGGGGCCAGGCTGCCTGTCCTGCAGACCTGAGTGGGAATTTATGGGGCTTTCTCCGGGCCCACCCATGGCCGCCCATGGACCAATCAGCACATGCTTTCTCTTCTCTGAAGGCCAAACATACCCCAGACTTGGCGAGACTCAAAAAGAGACTGTAAGATGATCGGGGGCAGAGAGGGGCTACCCGCCCCAGGATTTCCTCCCACCTCGGTTTCCGAAGTAGCTGAAAGCACAGGCATGCACCACCGTGCTCAGTTTATTTTTAATTTTTTGTAGAGGGGAGGTTCTGGCTATGTTGCCTAGACTCATCTTGAATTCCTGGGCTCAATTGCCTCTGCCTCCCAAAATGCTGGGATTATAGGTGTGAGCCACTGCACAGGTGTGGGCCAACTGTAATTGTTTTGAGATCCCAAACTGAGTCCATATAATATGGCAAACGCATTCAATACAAGCTGTGTTCTGACTGCTCTGTCCCTCCATCTGTCTCCTTCTCCTCTGGCCCCCCTGTTCTCAGGGACACAACAATATTGAAATTAGGCCAATTGATAATCCTACAATGTTCAAGCGAATAACCCTACGCGTTCAAGTGAAAGGAAGATTTCAATGTCTCTCGCTTTAACTCAAATGCTAGAAATGATTAAGTTTAGTGAGGAAGGCAGGTTGAAAGTCAAGATAGGCTGAAAGCTAGGTCTGGTGCCAAATAGTTAGCCATGCTATGAACGCAAAGGAAAAGCTCTTTCAGAAAATTAAAAGTGTTGCTCCAGTGAACACACAAATGATAAAAAAGTAAAATATTAACAGCTTTATTGCCGACATGTAGATAGTTTGAGTGGTCTGGATAAAAGACCAAATAAGACACAACATCCCTTAAACCAAAGCCTAATCCAGAAAAAGGCCTCAACCCTTTTCCATTTGACGAAGGCTGAGAGAAGTGAGAAAACTGCAGAAGAAAAGCTTGAAACTAGCAGATGTAGGTTCATGAGGCTGAAGGAAAGAAGTCATCTGCATAACATACAAGTGCAAGGTGAAGCAGCAGGTGCTGTTGGAGGAGCTGCAGCAAGGTATCCAGACGATCCAGCTACGATCATGGATGAAGGTGACTACGTCACTGGAAGAAGATGCCACCTAAGACTTCTGTAGCTAGGGAGAAGTCAGTGCCTGGCTTCAAAGCTTCAAAGGACAGTCTGACTCTCTTGTTAGGGGATAATGCAGTTGATGACTTTAATTCTGGAAATCCTGGGGCCCTTAAGAATTATGGTGAATCTACTCTCCCTGTGCTCTGCCAACAAAACAAAAAAGCCTGGATGACAATATATGTGTTCATAGCGTGGTTTACTAGATATTTTAACTCCAGCGTTGAGAACTACTGCTCAGAAAAAAAACAATAAAAATTTCTTTCAAAATATAACTGCTCATTGATAATGCACCTGGTCAGAGGTAAGAGTTCTGATCAAACACCACATGTTCTCACTCATAGGTGGGTGTTAAACAATGAGAACACATGGACACAGGGAGGGGAGCATCAGACACTAAGGTCTGTTGGGGGGAACTAGAGGAGGGACAGTGGGGGGTAAGGAGTTGGGGAGGGATAACATGGGGAGAAATGTCAGATATAGGTGATGGGGATGGAGGCAGCAAACCACATTGCCATGGATGTCCCTCTTATGGGAGGGACAGCGGGGTTAGGGAGGTTGGGGAGAGATAGCATGGGGAGAAATGCCAGATATAGGTGATGGGGGGATAGAGGCAGCAAACCACATTGCCATGTATGTACTTATGCAACAATCCTACATGATCTGTACATGTACCCCAGAACCTAAAGTACAATAATGAAAAAAAAGAGTCCTGCTGAAGATACACGAGGACATTAATGTTGTTTTTTACGTCTGAGAATACATCCTTTCTGCACTTGAATCCAGGAGTAATCTAGACTTACAAGTCCCGTTATTTAAGAAACACATTGTGTAAGGCTATCACTGCCCTAGATGGTGATTACTCTGATGGACTTGAGAAAAATAAATCGTAAACCTTCTGGAAAGGATTTGCTATTCAAGATGTCACTAAGAACATTTGTGAATCATGGGAGGAGGCAAAGATTTTAACATTAATAAGAGTTTGGAAGAGATTGATTCCAGCCATAATTAATGACGTTGTACTGTTCAAGGCTTTTGTAGAGAAGGTAATTGCAGATGTGGGGAAAAAGTAAGGGAACTAGAATTAGAAGTGGAACTTGGAGATGTGACTGAAATGCTGCAAATACATAATAAAATTTAAGGAATGAGAAGTTGCTGCTTAATGATCAGCAAAGAACTTGGTTCTTTCGAGATGGAGTCTACTCCCAGTGTAGATGCTGTGACAATGTTGAAATGGCAACAAATGATTTAGAATATCACATAAACTTAGTTGATAAGGCAGTGGTAAAATTTCAGATAATTGACTCTGATTTTGAAAGACGTTCTACTGTGGGCCAAATTCGATGGAACAGCTTCATGTGCTACAGAAAAGTCTATTGTGAAAGGAAGAGTCAATTGATGCAGAAAAATGTATTGTTGTCTTCTTTTAAGAAATTGCCACAGCCACCACAACCCTCAGCAACCACTGCCCTGACCAGTCAATGGCCATGAAGATGGAGGCAAGACCATCCAGGAAAAAAATCCAACTTGTAGAGTGCTTACATGATTCTTGGCTTTTTTTTTTTTTTTTTTTTTTTTTTTTTAGCAATAAAGCCTTTTCCCCTTAAGATATGTACTTTTTAAAGATAATGCTATTACACACTTAACTGACTGCAGTATAGTATACATTTTTGTCTGCATTGGGAAAGCAAAAACTTTATTGCAGTGGTCTGGGACAAAACATGTAATGTCTCTTGGGGTTTGCCCAAAGGCAGGACTCCAGGTCCTGAGAGTGGCCTTCAGGTGATTGTCAGCAAATGAAGTGAGGACCTCAGTGATAGACCCAAAGGGAACTGAATTAGTTCAACCATCTGAATTAACCTGGAAGTGAAATTTTCCCCAGAGCTTACAGATGAGAGCTCACCTTGATTTCAGCCCTGAGACCGAGAACAGAGAAGTAATCGTGCTGTCTCTGAACTCCTGATCTAGAGAACTGTGAGCGAAACAAATGGGTGTTGTTTTACTGCTAAGTCAGTGGTAATTTGTTGTGTTGCCATAGGAAATCAATATACTCTGATAACGCATGCAGACAAATAAAGAAAAGTTGTATATTAATAGCCTTCATGAACACAGACAAAAACATCTTCAACATGTTGGCAAATCTACTCTAGCAATATATGTTTAAAAAAAATGACAACGAAATGTGGTTTATCCTGAAAATGCAACCTCATTCCATGTTAAAACCAATGGAGATTTTATATCAAATTTTTAGTTTAAAGAAGAAAAATCATATGGCAATATCAAATGATGCAAAAAGAAGGCATTTGACAGAATTTGGAATCTATTTGTTAGAAAATCTGCAGCAAACTAGGGATAGAAGGAAATTTACCAGCCAGGTAAATGGCATCAAAGTGGCACACAGCAAATGTTTTATTTAATGATGAAAGACTCAGTAGCTTTCATCTTAAGATCGGAAAAAAGGCAAGAATGTCCACTTCTCAACATTGTATTGAAATTTCCAGCCATTACATAAAATTAAAAGGAAAATAAAAGACTTATAGCCTAGAAAAGAAGAAATAACATTGTTGCTTTTCACAAATAATATGAATTGTCTACATAGAAAATTCCAAAGAACATACAAAAATACCATCTAGAACTAATAAAGTTCGCTTATAAGACCAACACATAAATAGTTAAATTTATATTTTCATGTATTAGTAATACAAACTAAAAACAAAATTAGAACACCAACTACTACCATTTCCAATAGTTCCCCAAAAGGTGAAATACTTGGAATTTATCAAAATATAGACATGATCTGTATTCTGAAAACTACAAATACAAATAAAAGGAATACATAGAATCTACCTAAATTGAAAGACATATGATTTTTGTGGATTAGAACACTCCATAACATCAAATTGAACCACAGATTTTGTCAACAAAATTCTTAACAAAATCACAGGATAAATTTTTACAGAAACAGACAAACTGATTTTTAAAATTTGAATTCAAGTCAAAGGAAGCAGTATACCCAAATCAATACTGAAAAAGAGAAATCATGTTAGAAGTATCACTTCACCTGGCTTTAAGACTTATTATTGTCAATCGTAAATGTGGAGATTCAGAAAATAGGATTAAGTATAGAGTTTATTCGAGTTCAAAGCTAGAAGATGGCTACAGCTACCTGTTAGCACAGATTCAAGTTGCCCTGAATATACACTCTGATTAGCAGCAGTTACAAGTAGGTTTTTAAGGAAAAATAAGTGACAGTTTCTAAGTTGTTTACCAAATAATTTACATTAAGATAATATAAATTGTTGATTGGCTGTACGTTGTTCTTTACATCACAAATTCCAGGAGCAAGAAGATAATGGGTGAGGCAGCTAGTCAGGAGCAACAGGCCTGTAAACAATCGCCCCATGGGTGTGGAGGGCATGCTTGAAGTCCTATGCTCATCTCTCTGGGCATGATAAATTTTGCATAACTCACATAACCCAGACTGCTCTGAGCTTTTTGTTTTTCCTTTTCTCACTATAGATAGTGAAAACTGATTACTGTTGCTGTGTATAGTAATCAATGCAGGATGATATTGCTAAACAATACCATATTTTGTTGCAACGATTAATGGGACAGAAGAGAATGTTGAGGAGTAGAACCATTACTTTTGACAGAGGTGCAAAGACAATTTAAGGGAGAAAGGCATTCTCTTTAACAAATTGTGTTGGAACTCTTGGAGGACTTTACACACATACACTAAAAATCTTTAACCTAAACCTCAACAAATCATACAGAGTAACTCAAAACAGAGTAACTCAAAAATAATAAAATGAAAACTATCAAGCTTTTAGAATAAAATAGTAAAATATCATCCTCCCTGAGGTAAATATTATAATACATACCACCAAAAGCACAAACCATTACAAACAATGTCAAACTGGATTTTATCAAAGTTAAACCTGCCTATTCTGTAAAATGCCAGTCACGAAAATGAAAAGATTACCTAGAGATGAGGGAAAAAATATTTGCCAACTGTGTATATGATAAATGTCTTTAGAATAAACAAATTTGGAAAACGCTGAAGTTCAACCATAAGTAAATAACGCAATTTTTAAATGAGCAAGAGTGTTGAACAGGTTCTTCACCAAAGAAGATATATGGCTGATTAACAACCACATGAAAAAAATGTTCAACCTCACCGACAAGGCAATTAAAGGTGACCACAAGTTCCCACTACACGTGCATTATAATGGCAGGTACAAAAACTGCTAACCATATCGCTGGTGTGGCTGTGGAGTGATGGAGTGCTTGCATGCTGTGAATGTGAATTTCACATTCAGAATGTGAACTGTTACAGCCACTCTAAAAAGTTGACAGAAAGCTTGGTAGCTCCTGGTATGGTTAAACACATACACACCATGAGAACCAGGCTTCCTGCTCTTTGACTATGTATCTTAGAGAAATACAAATATTTCTCTAAGAAATATTCACATAATACTTTCTACACAATTATTGATAGCAACTCTATTCATAATTGTCTCAAATTGGAACAACCATTATGTCCCTCAACAGCTTAATAGAAAAAGTATAAAATTCATACAATGGAAGAGTATGCAGCAATGTAAAGGAATAGACTATGTATATTCTCAGCAACTTAAGTAGATCTCAAAGACATTATTCTAAGTGACAGAAGCTAGTATCTAAAAGTGGATATACACGGTGTAATTCCATGGAGAACACACCAGAAGTTGTCTACCTCTAGGGGTGGGGTGGGTCTGCAAAATGATTCACAGGGAATGAGGGGAGGCTCTTGGAGTAAGGCAACTGCTATGTGTTTTGCCTGTGGTGGTATTTCATCCATCTGTGCATGTTTTACAAACATAGAGCTGCACACAGAAAATTCAGTTTTGCTGTTTTTCAGTTTTAAAGAATTATATTTAAAACACTCCTTTTATAAAACAATTGTTTTTCTACTGTCACTTAAGTCTTCTGGATCACAATCATCTGTTGTGCTCAGAATGTGGTTTGTAAATAAATAGCTCCTTAACATTTGTTAGGTGTGCTCATGGGAAAAATACAGTAAGAATTTTACATAAAATAATGCATACACATCTGTAATCCCTGAATGGAGGTCACACATTCTGAATGATTAGCGTCTGAAATAATAAGTTTCTGCTCTGTTTAATGAAACACCTTCTGCAGACTAGAATTTTATTTATTTTTTTTCTATGCTGTAATGCCAACATTGAATTTTGACTCAGGAACCAGACTTCTCATCTTTAGATAGAATAACTCTGCTAATCGGTAAGGATGCCCCCTCTGCCGTCTGTTGCTCCTGCAACTCCTCGTATTGTCTCGCAAAGCTGCACAGTTGTCTTTCTTGTCAGCCAGTTCATCAAGCCCAGGGAAGCCCAGAGAAGATGGTCAGAGTCCCATCAGTAGACTCCTCAGAATGAAAGAGATTTTGGAGAGGCTTCAGTCTAGCAGGAATCTTTTGCCTGTGCTTGGTCCTTGAGTGCACGGCTGGAGTTGCTGGGACATGAAATGTGCCCTGGGCTCTTCTCTGAGCTTCTTCAGAGCACAGTGCTCAGCTTCTTATCCTGTACGCTCACTTTCCTCACCCCCAGCAGCCCTTGGGTCCCTTTGCCATTCTTTGCCATTCCTTCCAGAAGATACACAGGCAGGCAGCCTCCTTGTGAGACCTCTCGCCTGGTTTGCAGCACAGTAATTCCTAGTCATCGCCTCAAGTCCTGAGGATGGATTATGGGCAGGTGATTGGGGAAGCTAACAGCAGAAGGGAACTGCATAGAACTCTCAAGGTGAAGAGGCAAAGAGACCCTTATACTGTGTATGGCAGGTGGTGTTTTAACACATAACTTCTGCCCTTTTGTTAACACTCTACCACCACATTCTTAATTCTTATATTAACAAGAGGCTAATGAAAGGCATATTTGAGGACAATCTGGTCTATGCCAAATACATCTGTGACCAAAATGGAGCAATAATGTTTCTACAATATTCATAATGTGTAGAAAGACCTCATTAATATTAAATGGTCCAGTGGCATTTGGGATAGCTTTTTTGTCACTGTGAATGCATCCCTTGGTCATTTTTTTTTTTTTTTTTACTGCCAGCAATCGCAGGGAAATAATCAGCCTGTTATTTGACAAAAATGACAATTTCAAACCTAGGTAATGTTCTGAGAAAAATAAATTTCCAGCCCTACTCTCAAATTTTCTTTCTCCAAATACTTACTGAATGGCCTCATTGTTTATGTTTTTAAATCTATCTCACTTTTTCCTTTTCTGCCACGTAACCATCATTTTCTTTTCATTTTGCCCATGTTATTTGTCTATTTCTCTGTCTCCTCTCCTCCTCTACTAATTCTATGGCTCACAGGCAAGAAATGGCACCTCCAATGGGCTTCTGAAAATGGGTGGGGGTGCTTTACTTTGGCTCAGTAATTGGCATGGAGTGGAGTAATGCTACTGGTGTTTTATAAGCAGAGCCCTAAGCAGTACATGCCTGCAACATGAAGGCTTGCACACAACAAGGTGTTGCTTGCATCTCATTTAAAATTTGTATAGCCAGACTATAACAGATGTTCTGCTAAGTGTTCTCCCCTGGATTTTATCATTTTGATCATCTTTCTGTCTGATCCTCTACTCTAATTCCATGAACGCCCCTCTAGTCCCATTAAAATCTAGTTGCATAGTTTCTCTCTCCAAACAAACAAATAAACTTCACAATGTTTCTAGGTTAAAACGTTATAACCCTTTCCTTTAGTCATAGTGCTTTATGTCTTTATCGTTATTTAACATGGCAATGTCCATTTCTTCTCTTCTCATTAAACTATGGTTCTGAAAGAGAAGTTGTCTCTTGCAGCTTTCCAAGACACGATTGTCCATAATTGGTGCCTAGTAAATGTTTATTGTAAAAATATGAAACAAGTAAATAGTGAAAATATGTCCAACTTGGGCTTATTGATTTATATTCTTCTATATTTTGATATATTCTCTAAGATTCTATGAACATGAATTAATTTAAAATCAGAATTGTACGATAAATCTCTGTCAGACTCAATTCTGTATGGTCTAATACATGTCTCCTCAGGGTAGGCATCAGTTCTGTGCTGGTGGATGGAAGGAAATGATGGATTAGGGAGGGAGGGAGGAATGGCGGTAAACACAAAGTGAAGCACGGCTAGAAATATGGTCGGTGAAAATGTTACCAAGCATGTTGACTGCTGAGAGCTTCTTCAGCATTAGTCTTACTGAATTATATGGACGCAGACTCTCTACTGAAAGTGTATTTGACAGGATGTATTAGAACCTAACTCTCATCCATCTCTAGCAATTTTTACTATGAAATTATAATTTTACAGTATTAAATTTGAAATTCCACTTATGAATAAACATTCATTAAATTCTGGGAAATTCAGCTCTGAAAACATGGTCAATCCCTAAGTATGTAGAATTATACCTTGTCTTATCATAAATGACTTTGGTGTGCTTTTTCAAGACAATATTGTGTTATGTGTGTGTTTCCCAACTAAAGCAACAATGTCGAGTGAATATAAAAGTTTTGCAGTCAGTTCTCTTGCTGGCAGGCTTTCTCTTATGAAACGCTAAAGTGCTGATGAATCATTAGGAACAATCCCAACCATAACTACTTTCACACAAATGGTTTTTTAAAATATCACTGTATTTTAACATCTAAATTTTTTGTTCAAAAAAAAAAAAAAAACAGAAATACTCCTGAAGGACCAATAATTAGCCTGCAAGCCCGTGCAGGCCACGGCAAGATAAGCGATGGGTGTGAAGTTTTTTGATGTTTGTGGTGTCAAAAAATAAGTTATTTTGCTGCTTTGCGTTCAGATTCTGACGATCACCACCTATTCAGTGTTCTGTGCATCACTGCACATGCCCTGCCTGCAATGCACTGACTATGAATTTCTGATATTACTGACATCCCAAACCCGGCATGAACAAGGGGAACTCACTGGGGAAAGTTCTGCTGTCTAAAAGTAATAGGGAAGAGGCTTGATTTTTTCCCATCAAAATGAGAAGTCAGGTGCATGGCCACAAATGAATTGCATCCTTGCGCTTTTCTTCCAAGTGTGCACATGTGAAAATCCTGCTGATTTTCAATAATTATAGCACACAGAGCTTGCTGAAATGTTCCAAAGAGCATAGGCAAGTTCTAAGAGTAAGTGGGGGGGAACATTATGATTTTTGCTTCAGTGAATTCCGTGCCACCTCTGCTGCACTACAAGCTCATCTGAAATTACAGTGAGTCTACTCTGAGTTTCTAGCATTAGGTGAACCTTATATCTCAAATATCATCCACCCCACTTTATAAGAATCACATCTGCTACTAAAAGAGAAACTGGAAACTTTTCAGGGTATGAGACTGGATATTGAACAAAAGAATATAGATGCCACTGCTATAAGAAAATTGCTGTGGTTTCTTTCCTCAAACAGACGCTCAGAGAGAGAAAGAATCCTGTTTTCTTACCCTTTATGGAATTTGAGGGCAGAGTTTGGTTACGTTACTTTCTTTGATATGCTACACATGCTCAAGGGTGGGGGTTAGTGAGGAAGGACCTCGGAATCTCAATTTCATGCAAAGACAGGCATGAGTTGGGTGTGCCTGTCCGGTACAAAGATGTTCACTCCTGCTAGGAACAGAGGAGAGTGTTTTTTTGTTTTGTTTTTCTTTTTCTTTTTTTTTATTTTTTGTACTGGATGAAGAGCCGATGTGCAAATGCTTAACATCTCTTCTCCCTCCTAACCTGCTGTCCCAGGTGCTGGCTTGATTTAAAACCACAGAAAGTCCTTTTCATTCCAGTGTCTTGCATCCTCTCTCCAATTTTTTCTCCAAAGAATCAGCTCCCAGCTTTCTTTCTGCCCCGCCTGGCCCACCCACTCTCTCTCGCTCCTCCTTTCCCTCTCAACTAATTAACGCATGGATATGTGACAGGAAAATCGCTCTGTTTCTGATGAACACTGTTGGTAAAATCTGATGGGCTAACATACTGTTACTCCTTACCCCTTGACCAGGACTGAGGTACTCTTTTTTTTTTTTTCATGGAGGATTGGATATTGTAATTGTAGAGCATGAAGCTGACAATGATCATCATTTGACACAACGTCATCACAACCACCAAAACTCAACATTTACATAAACCTACCATTCATTAACAACATGAAAAGATGGCCCAATATCAAGTTACAATTTTTATTTTATTTTATTTTATTTTTATAGCAAATCAGGGCAATAACTCTCCCAATGTTTAGAACTACTGGGGACTCTTCAGGACTTTTGTGGGATTGATAACCGTTGTTCACACCAATAGCGGTGCTACATTCCAAGTGGTAGGAAGATATGCCTCACCATTCCCTGGTGAGCAGAGGATCTGGTAGGGGCAGAGAAGGATGCCTTGCCTTTCATGAGGTCCTAGAATTCCTATCCTTAATTGAGTATTCTTCAACAATATTTTTTATACATGCCTACCTTCTAAAGGGTTTTTTGTTTGTTTTTTTTTTTTTGTAATATGTACTGGCTACATATGCATAGGTATAAGTTTATGGTATATTCTTGTCAATTCTTTTTTTTTTTTTTTTGTTCTTGTACTTTAGTTTCTGGGATCCATGTGCAGATCTTGCAGGATTGTTGCATAGGTACATACACGGCAAGGTGTTGATCACAGCCTGCCATGCGAACAACAGGTAAGTGCAGAAGGCTAGTTGGAATGCGGTCGTGGAAGTCTCCAATGGGAGATGGAGCTACAGACTCGGGTGGCTGGGCTGGGCCTGGGCTGGTTCCTGGCCAGAGGTTCCAATGGAAGAGCATTACCAGTGAGCAGAAGGAGCCTGACAAAAGATGTGGTGGCCAAGGCCGAAGATGAGGGAAAATGGTCTCAAAAAGTCTTTTTAGTACAATTTAGAAGATGTAAACACAAAAAAATGAAAGAGAACAGAATAAAAACTTGCAGACACTGGCAAATACAACTCTCATAGCTTTACTATGCCAGAGAATCACCAGCACTTTCAGCTCCTCAAAAAATATCAGGACACCAACAGAATGTTGGCATTTGCTTTGGAAATAAAAACGTCAATGTAGAACTTCGTGAAGCATACACAAGTTTAAACAACCGAAAAAAAAAGTCAACGTGAGAGAAGCACAAGATATCCATTTACCAATGAGAAATAAAGTTTCTAACTCAAGTGCTGGCTAGATATGTTGAAAAGAGAAAAAGTTTTTGTTGTAGCTAACACAACAATGGGCTCAGAACCAGGGAAAATAGTGAATCCACCTGGCATGGACTCTGATGGTGATGACAACTCTGAGGACGTATTTATGAAAGATTTACAAATTCCTCTTCAGAAAGTTGACGTTCCAGGACAAGAAAAATCATTACAAATAGAAAAGCAATGTTTGCTACTCTTCAAGACATGCTTGGATTTAATTTTGCATCTTTTAGTTCACAGGAGATACATTTACTGATAATGTCTTACCTAGAACTGTATCTATATGTTTCAGTTTGAAAAGTTTGAAGAATCTATGTAATTATGCTACATCGAAGGGCTTTGAAACTAATCATTTGATAGGGAAATCTCTTGAATTGAAAGAAATAGATTTTCAAACCTGCTAGTAAACATAATATGCCTGAAAATGAGGAACAGAGTATTTGTTAGTGGAACAAGAACCAAAACTTAACGACCAAAGCTGATGCAAGCAGAGAGGCTTACTAAAACAGATCATTCAGCCTCAATAGGAAAAAAAAAAAACATTAAACATAGGAAGAAAATAGAGATCAGAAAAGCTAATCAAGCGAGAAACTCGAAGTCTATATAAAGGCATAGAGGGAGCAAAATTTAAAAAAAAAAAAACTACTTATGAAAAATTGTGTAATTCTTTTAGTTTTAGCAATGTGACAATTTCAATTTGACAGCGGATATTAATCTTCCTCTTTTCTGAATGAATAAAATGGGCAAAGATTCTATAAAGGAGAGGAAAGCAACAATGAATCTGAAATAAGCATCCAAGAATCAAGTGGTTCTGATGCCCTAAAAAACTTGCAATTACAGTCACGTGTCACTTAATGACAGGGATGTGTTCTGAGAAATGTGTCGTTAGGCAATTTTGTCATTGTGTGAACATCATATAGTGTACTCACATCAACCTAGAAGGTACCACCTATTATGCACCTAGGATATATGCTACAGCCCATTGCTGCTAGGCTACAAACCTGTACAGCACGTTGCTATCTTGAATACCGGATGTAACTGTAACATAGTGGGAAGTATTCCTGCATCTAAAAATACCTAAACGTACAAAAGGTACAGTAGACATACATTATGAAAGACAAAACATGGGACACATGAATAGGGTATAGCCATGAATGGAGCTTGACAGATTGAAAGTTGCTCTGGGTGAGTCAGCGAGGGAGTGGTGAGTGAATGTGAAGATCTAGGAAATGACTGTGCATCGCTGTGCACTTCAAACACTGTGCACTTAGACTACACTTAATTTATTAATCATCTATTTCTTCAATAATAAATTGACCTTAGCTTACCATATTTTACTTAATAAACTTTATTTTTACTTTTTTACTTTTTAACACAGCTTAAAATAGAACCATAATGTATACCTATATAAAAACATTTTTTATTTATATCTTTTTTATGTTTTTTTTAAATTTTTTATTTATTTATTTTTTTTTGGAGATGGAGTCTCATTCTTTCACCCAGGCTAGAGTACAGTGGCACAATCTCGGCTCACTGCAACCACCGGCTCCCAGGTTCAAGTGATTCTCCTGCCTCAGCCTCCTGAGTAGCTGGGACTAAAGATGTGTGCCACCATGACTGGCTAATTTTTTGTATTTTTAGTAGAGACGGGGTTTCATCTTGTTAGACAGGATGGTCTTGACCTCCTGAACTTGTGATCTCCCTGCCTCGGCCTCCCAAAGTGCTTGGATTACAGGCATGAGCCACTGCACCCGACCTTATTTTTAAATTTTCTACTTTCCAAACTTTTTTTGTTAAAAACTAAGACACAAACACACATTAACCTAGGCCTACACAGGGTCAGGATCATCAGTATCACTGCCTTCCACCTCCATATCTTGTCCCACTGGAAGGTCTTCAGGGGAAATAGGCAGCGGAGATGTCAGCTCCTGTGATAACACCTTCTTCTGGATACCTCCTGAAGGACCTGTCTGAGGCTGTTTTACAATTATTTTTGTTTTTCATAAATATAAGGAGTACACTAGAAAATAACGACAAAAATATGGTAAATACATTAAAAAGTAATGTGTCATTTCTTACTGTTATCAAGTATTAGGTACTGTGCATAATTGTCTGTGCTAGATGTTTATAGGACTGGCAATTCAGTAGATTCGTTTCCACCAGGATCATCACAACACCTGAGTAATGTATTGTGCTACAATGTTACAACAGCCACAGAGGTTTTACCATTAGCATATTTTGGCTCCACTGTAATCTTATGGGATCACCATCATATAGGTGGTCGATGATGAAAAAACATCATGTGGTCCATGACTGTGCATTCAAATTCTCTCTCGCAAAACAGATAGGAATCCAACCACTGGATCTCCATTTAGAAGAAGGCAAAGGGCAGCCATAAAAGAGAGCTAGAAGGTTCCCAGACAACACAAACTCCTATAATACACCTCCTGAAACTCACCAGTGACCTCCTCGCATCCTAGAGGACATCATCAAGGCCAACTTGTCTACTGTGGTGAAAATCAGAAAACTTTTTTCTCCAAAACTGAATAAAAAAGCTAAATAAAGAAATCTCAGCAGTATCTCTCCCTAAGAGCAGGTGTATAACCAGTGTGAACTATAAGGAACACGCACTAGCATGGCGACAGAGAATAGGACACCCTTTCTATAGATTTGTTTCCTGAATTCTGTTTTCAAGCAGAAAAAGACTCTGGACATCATTCTTAAAAAATGTATTAAGCAAATACAATGAAGCTTTTGTTAGATGCCACTGAAATTCATCCTACACTCCTCTCAATTTTTCAAAGAGAGATTCTGTTCGAGTCCAAAAGTGGGTCATACTAACGCCATAGACTCTTCTGTTGACAGGATTCTATAGATCATAAGCAGTTTTTCAAAACTATACTTAAAATGGGTGATGTTTTATCTTAAACCTTTAATAAATGTTGGTTTAATTTTCTTTGAATATACATAGGTGTTTTAAGGACTGTAATAGTTTAGAGTTTTTATAATGCTTAAACCCCTTAATTTTAGGAAAAATATATATTAAACTACTGTTTTGGAAAGTAATAATGATTATTAAAATTAAGTGTTTTAATTATAAGCTTTCGACATCATTATTTTTCCCTTAAATGGGACATACTAGAGTGAATGATTTATAAAGACAGGGTAAGAAGCTTTTGAAACTTCGCCTTAAAATATTTGAGGAAAGTAAACCTTCACACTTACAATAGAGTATAGCCTATGTGGTTTTTTGTGTATTCTTCATATCACTATTGCATTTAATTTCTCAGATAAAATGTGAGATTTTATTCATCAGCTTGGGCTGCCATAACAAAATACTATGGACTGGGTAGCTTAACAGAAATTAGTTTTCGCAAAAATCTAGAGGCAACAGAATCCAAGACGAAGATGCTAGATGATTCAGATTTTGGTGAGAGACCTCTTCCTGGTTTGCAGGCAGTGGCGCCTTCTGCCTGTGTCCTCACTGTCCTCCTCAGTGCATGACCACACTCAGTCTATGGGCAGACACTAGGTAATGACAGGCTCTGAACTTCAGGATGCACATGTGCATTGGTCAAAGCGGAGCCTCAGTAAAAATCCCAAATTACTATATAAAGGACCTTCAGGAAGTTTCCTAAGTTAAAAATTTAGAATATTAAATACATGAATGTCCACAGCTTTTTACATCTTCTTTATGTAAAGTTTTGATCAGCCAATAACCTAGAGTTCATTCCATTCATTTGGAGCCTACACTTGCATGTATCCCATCAGATTTTTGAAACAAATATAGTTTATCCATTTCTAAAGATGAACACAGTTTTGCATAAGATTTTTTTCCAAGTCCAGAGATGATGGTTCACTGTGTGAGAAACGTTCCCTGCCCCACCGCGCCCTTGCCCACAGCTGTCACTCTGAGCTCTATTTCTCTACTTGGGGCTTCTGGTCCTCTCTGGTTGCCTCACATCTGAATTCCGTGTTCTCTTCTGCCTAACTTGGATGCAAACTTCCTCCCTTAGACCATCTAATAAGCTTTTGCTGTTATGGTTTTATTTACTGTATATAAGTGTAGTCTCATCTAAAGAATCAAATAATGCATAATAAAACAATCATAACTTGAAAATCCTCTCTCATTCCTTTTTCTTAGCAGTATGGATAGTTTGGCAGGTCTCTCAAGCATTCAAATAATGAATGTTTCATTTTTTGGGGGGCTCATTTTTATACAAAAAGATCATAAATACATTTGCATTTATAGATGTGTTTTCATATATATATCTATCAATATATACAAAGAAAAGAGTGAGGGTGAGTAGGAGAGTGTAACATCTTTTTGTTTTTGTTATTCAATAACATATCTTGCAAATGTTTCCAAGGCCATACCTATGGGTGTCTGTTATAATGTCCCCCAGCAGGTATCCACTCTGCTTTCTGTAGACACTCTGGTGGATAGCTATTTATTTACTTCTATTGTAAGCAATCTGGCAACAATTAGCTTTTTAAATAAATTGCTGTGCCCTCATTTACATTTTTGTAATACATTCCTAGATTTTTTAATACTGCATTCTGATTGACCAAAACAGTTAACACTCCCATTAAGAGTTGTGTAGACACAGTTCTCCAAGTACACTCAGCATCTCGCGTGATTGCCTTTCTCATCGTCTCCTCATGGTGCATAAGATACGGGATCCTGATGCATATGCTGCATGTCTCTGTTCACTGCTAACGATGAGCACCTGACACGATTTAGTGGGCATTCTAATACCTTCTTTCATGAAGACTCTACCTTGGCTCATTTACTATTAGGTGGCTTTTCACTTTCCTTGACTTCCAGAAGAAATTTAAGGTCTGATTTGCTTTTCATATGGTTTGACCTAATAGTCTTTCATTCATTGACATAGGCTGGACATCTAAGGAGGAAAACATTGGCCTTGAGACTGGAGTAGTGAGGAGATGTTCACCTCTGTCTCTTTCCAGTTGCATAACTAGGTAATACAAACACACACACACACACACACACACACACACACACACACACACACACACGCTTATATTAATAATCTCTTAGTATAAAATAAGCCCCAAGAAACAAAAACAAACATGTTTGTAAATGCCTGCAAGGGATGCCAAAGTATTCACACTTCTACAAAGAGGAGTGAAGGGCTTTCTAAGCATTTTTTGGTTGAATTTCTGCTTTAGCATTTGGGCCCAGACATAATTGTCACAATCTCTGTTCTTAAGGACCTACAAAGTGATTGAAGAAAAAAAAAAGACTGCTATGTATTAATTTTAAAAAACTGTGCAAAGCAGCACAAAATTAACCCCCCATGTGTGAGTTTTAGACTCAAATAAATGCTACAACCATCAATGACATCATTAATGGGATAATATTTTGAAACCAATGATTTTTAATTAATCTTATGAATAATGGTCCAAATTCTTGTCACTGAATATTATAGATTTAATAAAGTTTTCAAATGGCAACAAGAACAAATAAATGCCAGAGAAAAAGCTTAGGTGGGCATTTTTGTACTTAGACATAGGGAAGATAAACTGACCTTACAAGATACTCAGAATTCAGAAATGAATTAAATAAGACTATTTTATAGTTTTTGTAATCTTATCTTTTATACATATATCACTCAAAAGAAAAAATAAGTTTTCTTGCCTTGATACTAGATCTGCATTTAATCAGAAACAGAAAGTTCTGTCATTTCCAAGTCAAATAACTTCTAAAGAAGGTCAAGAAGCAGAATTGAATGTGATCTTCTCTTGCAAACTGAGATACATAAGTGGCAGAATGAAAGAGGGATATTGAAAAGGGCTTGCACTCATATGTAGAAATCTCACGTTAGAGTTTCGAAGGTAGGTAGCATTTTGTCCTGATATACCACTTAGAGAAGAAGAAAAAAAAAGAAAAAAGAAGAAAGAAAGAGAAAGTTAATTTTCAAAAGAACAGATCCTAAACATGAAAGGAATCATTATTTAGTGAAAAGAAGGTATGGTACAATAGTTTAAAACATCCTGGAAACAGAAAGAATTAAAACTGAAATATTACAAGATGAAAGAGTAGGCAAAAAATGATGTTGGATCTCTTGATAGTGCAGTAATATCTCAAGTATTACATATTATTCTATAACAAAAACTACCTTTAAAAATCTTAAACTTTTATGTGAAGCTTGCTGCATAAATGCTTCTGCGAATGGTTTTTCTTCATCTATGTGATTAAAAGACATTTCTTTCTGTAGGTTGAGCATTATTTTTCTGCACAATTTTCTCTCTTTAGTTTTGACTTTCTTCTACCTCAAGAGGAAAAAAAAATACTTCTCCCATCTTTGGTTTACATACATACATAGTCTCTCTCTCTCTCTCTCTCTCTGTGTGTGTGTGTGTGTGTTTGTGTGTGTCCTTGAATGAAGAGGTTATTTCTTCCCTGAAAACATGTTACTAGAATAAAATTTTTTATCAAAGTATGACATGTGACCCCTGTACTCTATTGAACATATTTTGGGCATCAGCAAACATATCATAAAATATTTCAGGATGATTGTCATATAAAGTTTCTGACAAAGAAGTTTATAAATAGAATGGGTTCTCTCTGTTAACTGAAATCACATCTCAACAACAGTTTTCAGTAAAGTCAGATAAATGTGCAAATAAAGCAAGTTGTCTGTTCATGCCTTCGTTCCTTTTGTTCTTTCTCACAAAAGATGAATCTGTGTATTATGAAATTGCTCTCAGCTGCAAGTGCCAGAAGACCCAGTTATAAGAACGGCTATTACAGGAGGTCATTAACTCATGCATCTAGAAATCCAGAAGTGGGCGGTTCTAGGGTTGATGAATTTGGGGGCCACTGCTCCCAGCTCCTCTGCTCTGCAACCTTTTTGGGCCATGTGATCCTCATGTATCCCGAAGTGCAGCAGTTCCTGGCACACGCACAATGGTGCCAGGGAAGGGGAAAGGCATGCCTCTTGGACAACTTTTTGTTGAAAGAGAAAATCTATCTCAGAAACTCATCAATGGTCTTCTCATGTCTGTAGACCAGGGTGTGTGACTCAAAGACCTAAAGAACTCCCTGGCCAGAAGAATGGACTAAGGCACTCCTAATCATTTCCATGTACATGTTTTATGAAAGTCAAATGGTGATGAAATGAGTTGTTTTGGGGGGGAGGCAGTGAGGCGGGTAGATGGCATTGACAGTGGGTTGCCAAAGACCCCTATGGAATGAACAGAAAATATATTTTATGGAATATTATTTACGCTTCCATTGTTGAATCCCAACCTATTGTTTCCTTCCACTCTGGAAAATATAATTATGACTCTCTAATTTACTTAATGAATATATCTCACAGGACACAGAGATACAAATTGTATCTGGGAACGGAGGGCCAAGAAAGCATTTTCCGGAGAAATTCACTAACATTTCTATATATCAAGGAGCAGCCTGTGCCTAGAGTAGCCAGCCATGAATCTGTGACCAACCCTGAAGACTAATTACCCGACAAAGACCCCAGAAAAGTCACCTACTTCCTGCTGAGGGAACATGGTGAATCAAAGCCTGCTTTATCACGCTTAAAAGCAAATAAGAAGGTTTTTTTCATTAGATATCTAGGCCTAAAGCCAAGACTTGCACAGTCTTTCTGCCCTAAGTATATATAAATATGAAATAATCTCATAGATAATAAAACCTAAAGTTTTCCATCCTTGAAAAGGCCCCATGTCAAGGAGGAGGGCCTAAGATTTCTTTGAACTGCAACTCCTCCTGGGCACAGGGCAGAAATTTGACAGAAAAACCCCTCCCCAGAAATGCTTGCTGTGAACAATACCACAGGGACACATTTCTGTGGAATTCTGCTATTGTTAAGGCAAGGCCTGAGTGGTTCCCCCAAGTCCGCAAATACAAGTCTCTGACCTCACAGAAAAAGCCCAGGATTTGGGCCAAAGCCTCTGGTGCCTCCAGATGTGTGACCTCCAGGGTTTCCGGGCTGCAGACACTCTGGAAAGTGGTCACTAGGTTGGCCAGTTTTTTCCCGGCCTGCGCGTCACTGTGTTCACTGGGGCGCCATATTGCATCCACTCGCCTGTGGCACCCACGGCCTTCCTCTGGCAGCTGTGGCCTTGTTTTCCTAGCTTTGCCTTAAAGACAGCAGATTCGTAGCCCTATCTAGACCTGTGGGGTATCACACCACAGTCTCTTCCTCTTGCAGAAGAAAAACGCTCTTCCTCTGGGGGGCGCTGAGTGAAAGGGAAGCTGCAGCGCCTCCTGGAGCCCGCGTTCCCTTCCGCGGTGGCTCCTCCCGCCCACAGGGGGCGGGTGCGCACCTCCCGGCGGCCCGCGCGCTGCAGGGCGCCCTGGCCTCTCTGCACCCTTGCGGAAGGAGCCCGTGTCCTGGTTTGCTGTCTTACCTCTCCGTGGTGGGCTTAGCAGAGCCAGCTCTGCTCTTGTCTTTTTCTGTTGGTTTGTTGTTTGGGAGCGAGGCACGGTGTGGAGGGTGAGCGACTGCATGGATGAAAAGATGGAATTCTGGTGAGCAGCAAGCCCAGCCGAAGGTGATGCCGAAGCCACGCTGACTTCCATAGGTTACAGCGGATTCTGTCTATGCAGCAATTACGTTCTGCACAGGGGCTGTGAGTACTGAAGCACTGTCCCTAGGGGCAGTACAGGCTTAGAGTCCTATGAGCCTCTGATCTACATTTTCATCTGCTGGTCGGTACATGACCTTGCTTCGCGTGTGTCTCTGTTCAAAGACGCCTTAGTTATTACATATTGTTGCTTCATTCACACTGGACTCCCGCCATCAGCTCAAGTCTGAACAAAGGTGATCTATCCCAGGCATTTTCTCCGTAGGGGACATCACAGACCCCTGATGCTTAGGGATACTAAAAGGCACCTCAGCCCTAGGCTCAAGGGTCATTTAAACAGTGAAATCGCCAGTAAAAAGAAAAAAAGTATGAAACTCGTGGCATTACCTGGGCCATGAAAAGGACGCGTGTTTACAGTGTGAGCTGATGAGGAGAAGGCAGCTCCCTCGACTTCACCTCAGCAGGGAGCACGCAGGCGTGGGGCTCCCATTTTCCACAGCTCTGTGAATGCCAAGGAGGGCCTGTGAAAATGCCGTAGCTATGAATTTGGGAGTTACAAATAAATGTTAGCAAGTAGGTGAATTTGAAAATACAAAATCCGTGACTAATAAGGATACAATGCATATCAGTGCATCTTCTCCCCACACGCTGTCCCCCATGCCTCCATTAGTATCCAAACCCAGAAAGCAAAAGAGAGCAATTTTATCTTCCTGCATTGTTTCATTTCGAAAGCTTGGAAATCTAAGGAAATTTAACAAATAATACAGTAAACATCATTATGCTTTTTACCAAAACTCACGAGGTGTTAACATTTGCAGCGTTTGCTAACTCCTTCTCCATCCGTCTCTACACCATGACATTTCACCCCTCAAGTCAGCATGCACCTTCTAAGGATAAGTATATTCTCCTACAGACGACGAAACCATGATTGTGCCTAAAAATAGCAAAAGTTTTATTGTGTCATGTAAGAGATATGCACAAAATGTCCAAATTAAAAATATACGTTATAGTCTTTTACATGAAATGTTTATTTTAGAACCCAAACAAGGCTTACACACTAAATATCCTTGTCATATTTCCTTTGTTTCTTTAGGTGAAGAACAATCCCTTCACATTGATTGATTGATTTTGTTAATTAATTGATGGTTGAGTTACTGAGCTAGTAACATTGTTTTTCATGAAATCAACTGTTATGAAGAGTGCAAGCCAGATGACTGGTAGACCACTCCACATTCTGTTTTGTATTTTTTTTTTAATGGTTTACTCAGGATTAGTTTCAAATTAATCAACTTTAATCAGAGGATATTAATAGTAAAAATCAATGTTGAGTACTTCTTATTGGATCACATCAAGTTTAATCATTTGGTTAGAATGGTGATAGCAAAGTGAGAGAGAGATCACATGATTTCGCCTCCTAAAACCCCACTATTTTATTGCTAATTTCCTTCTTCTGACACCTTCTTCTATTGAATGCTTCTGCCCTTTTCTGTCTTAACAACTGATTTTTATTTCTTTATCTCTACCCAGCACATACATTGATCTTCTTAAGTGTTTCCATGTCTAAAAATATCAAGAATAAAGTTCTCCAGGTCTGCAGCTACAGCACACCGTGTTATCCTCTCCTTTCTTTTAAATATACGTTTCTGGAATAGCTGATCTACATAATCCCTTCAATGGCTCACCACTAATTCACCCATTAATCAATAAAATTTGGATTTTGCCATTATTATTCCACTGAAATACTGCTTTCTAATACCTGCAAAAGTGTGCCAAATGGAAATTCCTCCTTGTTTATTTCATTCATTCTTTCTGCCATATTTAAACCTGTTTGCCACACTCTCATTCTTTGTCTCCTCTCTTACTTTCATTGCACCATTATCTTTTATTTATTTCTCTAACAACCTCTCTGACTTTAATTTTAAGCCCTATTGGGAGGTATTTCTTTGTTTATATTGGTCATCCCAAATTTCAACTCACCCTCAATTAATGTTAAATCTATAACTTTTTATTAATGTCCACAGCTCCCATGACAACATGAGTTCTAATGATTTATACTTCTACACATTGGCACTGACTTTTTCCTAAAGTCAGGCTCCACATATCAGAGTTTATGTAAACAATTGATTGTCCTATAGCTACTTCAAATTTGTGTTTTTGCTTTTATGTCCTGTTTATATAACTTTATATTACTTTACATAATTTTGTAAGAAATTTCCCAAGGGAATTTTCCCACTCTTTTGTTCAGTCTTTCATTTTGAAATATATTTTGAAATGTAAAATATTTTAATATGCTCTGCTTTATGTTGAATCCACTTAGTGTCAGACAATGTGCTAGCCCATGTTAATACGATGTTTTCTGCTGAGTGTCTTAGAGTCTCTGCTTACAGTGGCTTATAATGTAATGAATGAATGCTGATGACCCATGCTGAGATTTATCGGAGAAGTAGAACCCCTACTGATATAGATGTAGGCATATATATAAATATATATATAATGGTTTTATATATATTTTTATGAGCATATGCACATATATATGTAGTGGTTCTGTGTCTCTGATGAATATGCATTACGTATGTATATTCATATGTATATTCATACATTACATATATACACACAGACATGCACACATATGCATGCATATAAATATATAGAGAGGGAGATCCATATCTATTTAGGAAGTGATTTGTTGTAGAGGCTTTGCCTTCTGCAATTGTGAGGGCTGATCAAGCAGCATCTTCTAGGCTGCTGTCTTCAAATCTGATGATGGAGCTTGAAGTCCACATGGCAGACAGTAGAGAGAGCAGGATGGACACAAAGATGTAGAGTGGGAGAAGAAAAAGAAGAAGCTGGGCCTTGGAATCAGCATGGACTGGAGCCCAAGGAGATAAAACTGGTGTAAGTTCTTGTGTCCATGACTTCAGTGTTGTGGGTGTTCAGCAGTAACTGAGGCTACACATACAATATCCCAAGGGTAGGAAGAAGAGGAGCCAGGGAAAGATGGAGCTGTTGCAAGCCTGGCTGCTGGCTCATGTCAACAAGGTGAGCTGGCAGACAGGTGAGGGCATATTTCCATGACAATACAGAGGCTGTTTCAGTTACACTCTTCCTAGTTGGCTCAAAAACCTTTTCTGTGGCTCATGCTGACCTGTAACGTACAGGGAAAGAAGTACTAAACAATGTAGTGCAGCCTAGTCCAAACCAACATGCAAAGTAGTCCATTGAAATTAAGTATAATAAGTGGTATGTTTCAAATAAATACAGAAGGGAAAGTAAGCTAGATGTGAGCAAATTCTTCCAGGAAGAAGGAAAATATATTAATCTTTCAAAAGCATGAGAGGAAGGAAAGATGTAAAATATTTTGTTATGCACAGATTATAAACTGATTTCCTATTCTTGAATGTTTAAGTGGGTACCTTGTCAGGTAACTAGGGCACTCTCTGGTTCAAGATCTTTTACCATATTTTAAAAAGAAACTTAAAAACTCCATGTTTTGATACAACTATCAGCCAAAATTTGTCTCCATGACATGTTCTTCAAATTTTGTTTACCTGCTTACAGTTATGAAACCTGCTTATAATTATGTAATCTGTTTCATGAACACCCTGAAATTTCGACTGTCTTTTAAGTCAGTCAGAGAGAATGAGGTTTGGGAAAGTGTGATATATGAGAGGGAAGGACATACAATCTTGTAAAGAACATGTTACCAACATTTTCTGCCAAAGCAAAGACTCATGTTTGGCTTTGGAAAAATAGGCTAAATATTTCAAGGCTTGAAAAGTTTTTTTAAAGCTCAATTACCAAACCATCAAAACCTCTGAGATGCTACTTCCTGTTACTCTTTATGGCCACTCCAAGCTTCTTCTTTATATTGGCTTTCTTTTTTTTTTTTTTAAGTCACTTTTATCACTTTTCAAATCCTTCATTAATTTGATTGCTTATTTGTATATTTTTACAAAAAAATTGCCAGCTGAAGATATGCTAAACTCCATTTTGCTAATAAATGAAAATATAACATTATTACCACCAAATATTTTGACATGTACTTGAAATATGGGATTTTGAATAAATTTCATATTAATATACTAAGTTGTTACTATAGACAATTTACTTGGAGACTTTAACTTAGAAAGATACTCAATTATGCAGAGTTGGGATCTAAACACAGATCTGTTCAATTCCAAAGCACAGTTTCAAGAAGCTAACTGTTTAATGGAAAGAAAAGAGGCCTATAATTAGTGAATTCCATCCTTAAATCCTCAATGTACTTATCTAAAGCAAACAAACAAACAAATAAAATCAAGGAGAATGTGATCAACAAGCTTAGACTGAAGAGAAGAAATTTAACTTATTCTTAAAGAATTAGCAATTGTTTATTAAGAGGGTAAAGTGAAGGAAAGCTAATTCCAGAATCAAAAAAGAGAGTAGTTTAGAAACACGAAGCTATGGAGAAACAAAGAATTATGTGAACATCTGTGAGCAAGATATGGTGGCTGCAGAGCAGTGTCAACACAGGGATACGTGGCAGGTGAGGACAGGGCCCTGGGGAATGCATGTCTCCAAAATCCGTGTATCAGCACAGGCTGCCATGATAAAATACCAGAGACCAGGCAGCTTAAACAACAGATACTGATTTTTTCACAGTCTGGAGGGTAGAAGTCCCAGATCATGGTTCAGCAGGGTTTGATTTCATTTTGAGGCCTCTGCCTGACTTGTCAGTGATCACCATCTTGTCCTATGCTCACATGAACTCATGTTTGTGCATGCACAGAGCCAGTGAGAAAGAGAAAGCTCTCTGGTATCTCTTCAGACAAGGATTCTGATTCTATCAGATGAGACCCCCACCTTAATGATCTCATTTAGCTTTAATTACCTTCTTATAGGTCTCCAAATCAGTCACGTTGGACTTTAACATTTGGTTTTTGGGGGTGGACCGAAGTCAGTCCATTGCATTCCACCCCTGACCACCCAAAATGAATGCCCTTATCACATGATGCAAACTACATTCCTCCTACCTAATAGCCCCAAAGGACTTACTTCACCATCAGTTCTGAAGTCTCAAGTCTAAAGTCTCATCTAAAACAAGAAATAGGTGAGATGTCATGTTCCCAAGTGCAAACCCTCCGTTGACAGCCTGGGTTGCGTTTTCGATCATTGGAATGGAGAAAAAGAAGTAGACCAATTTTTGAAGTCTTAAGGTAGTAGAATCAACAAGATTTAGGAGTCAGTTGGATCTGAAGAATTAGGAGTAAGGGCAGTTTGCTAGATACCCAGGTCCCTAGCTTGGATGAAACAGTGCATGGTTACCATTGATCAAACATATGGGGAGGAGAATAATGGAGGGAAAATAATGGATTTGGTGTGAAGGAAGACAACAGGTCTTCACTTTTTCTATAAATCTCCAAATCTAATATAGCTAACCTAGTCCATCAATTTACCTTCTGCATTTTATCAGTTCTTTCTGACCCCAGCCTTTCTCATTGTGGGAACCTTCATTTGGATGGGTTCACGACAAACCGTATTCCAAGTCATTGAGAAAATAAATGGCTCTCTAATATAAGACCTTGTCTAGAAGGTGACATTTTGAAATTACTCTGTTGCCTTAAGCCATAAATATGCCAGGTGGATCCTGAAACTCCCTTCGTAAACTCAGCTCTAGCCTCTGTATTGTTGAGATAGGGCTTCAGCCCTGGTTTTTGATTGGTGTTTCAATTCAGCTTCCCCTGAAAAAGGACCTCCCTTAACTAATGAGCCTGATGACCTTCCCTCTTGCTTCTGAGAAGTTTACCATTGTTCTTCTCGTTTTGGCTACAGGCTGATCTTCTGTTTCAGACCAGGCAGCAATCTCCAATGACCCTTTCTCTCCACCCCTTCTTTCACCCTGTCCTCTCTCTCTCTCTCTCCCCCCCTATAGCAAGCACCCTCTGAGACACCTGTGTATCCTTCCCCTACAGAGGGCACTTGGCCGAGAGCACACACGCATATCAACACAGACTTTCTTTCCCTAATTTCGCATCATTTAAACTGATTTGGGGCACTGTTGGTAGCTCCTATGTTCAATCACTGCCTACGGTTGAAGGTCTTTTAAATTTCTCTCCATGTTCACGTTCGAAAAGGCTATGGTTATACTGACAAATCTTACTGGAATTTACCTAAATATTTAAAGAAGTTTTCATTTTTAAACTGTGAGTATTCTAAATTTCCACTTAATGGCATATTCTCAAAACTTTACAATAATGAGAAATATGTCAGGTTAATAGTCTATATACAAAAATAAATATCCATAAAAATAATTTAAAATATTATATATATATAATCAGTTTATTTAGTTTCTCTCATATTCTTTGACAACACAAATATATTTCTTAATTTATTCTTCTTTGAGGTTAAATTACAGTGTGTAAATAGCTACTAATTGATGCTCTATTAAAAATCTGTGAAACACATAGATTTAGTTATTTAAAATAAATACTAGTAAATGCATCGCTTCTGTGAGTGCACAGCATAGCACTTGCATTTACATTGAGTATCACTTTCCCTGACAAAGTTGATGGCAACACTGAAAGGTAAAATGTTGCCAGGAGTAATATTATCTCATCTCATTTGGAATGATTGCTTTGAAGCAATTAAAATTCTAATCACTTTTTCTGCTCTTTTGGACTCAGGAATACATAAGATAATAATATTAATAAATAATGATTTGCCCTCTAGAAAAAATTCCTTTAGAGTCCAAAAATAATAATTGTATTAACAGTGATAAGTACTTTCTATATAATTTTGAGAACAGAGATATAATGGGATATAATTTTATTACACATTTTTGTGATTTGGTTAAATATTTATCTAACAATTTTTATGTATACTACTGTATTGTCTAATAAGAATGAATGTATTTAATTATTGCCATAAAATGTTAATTCAAAGCAAAGTAATGCCAACTCCATCTATTAGTGGAAAAGAAAACAAACGAAATAAGATTAAATATGAAGGCTAAATTAATCATATTTTATGAACTACAAAAATTAGAATGTGATGTTATGCAGTGTTTTTCTTCCGAAGTATTTAAGGTTGTAGCAAATATCCTTACAGGTATATTTGTTTTTAATTTTTGTATGAGAAACTTTCTTGGGCTAGTTCTGGCTAAACAGATCTTTGCAGAGGAAGAAACACAAGATTAAAAATGTGGAGAAGATAACTATTACAAGAAAATAATTTTAGGTTTCATATGTCAATCATGCCTTTGGTTGCTAACACAGATTAGGAAAGGAGAACTCATTATTGTTTTTAATCTGCCTAGCATGCATCTCCGCTTCTCTTAGAAGCAGTCTCAAGATCTTCCTTTGAGAAACTAACCCTTCCACATTCTATATTGCCTGAGGTTGATTAGTAATTAAGGGCTGACTCCTATCTGGGGGCAAGCTAGGCTAATTCAAATCTCTTCCCTTTGTAGTTACATTTTAAGCAAAGTAAAACATCTTATCAAAAGTAGTTGGAAAATTTTATTTTGACAATGGAACCCTTAAAAGACTGTGCTTTAGATCTCTCCTGATTTCTCTACCCTCTACGCTTGGGTAGCATTTTATCATCTCCCCCGTTCCTTTCAAGACATTTTTCTTTTAAGCTTACCAGAGTTGGATTGGGTGGTCTTTAATCAAATAATCAGGAATAATGCACTGGAGTTAAGCAAATCATTCCTTCTGAAATGCTTATGCTTTGATTCTGATTTTTCGTAAAATACTGAAATAGTGAAAAATTAGTGCTTTCATTAAAAAAGGCAGGTGGATACACAGCAACTGCTATGTGTCTGAATGTTTGTGTCCTCAGATGTCTTGTTGAAACCTAACCCCCAAGGTGATGCCATTAGAAGATGGGGTCTTTTGGAGGTGATAAGGTCATGAAGGTAGGGTCCTCATGAATGGGATCCATGCCCTGTGATGAAGGCCACAGAGAAAGCTCTCATCCCATCCACCATGTGAAGACAGAGTGAGCAGGTATCATGGATGAAGAAGTGGGCTCTCATTGGATGCAACATCTGCAGACATCTTGATCTTTAAATTCCTCCTCTCCAAAACAGGAAGCAACAAACTGCTGATGTTTTAAAACACCCAGTTAACGGTATTTTGTAATAGCAGCCAGAGCAGACTAAGATAATATAAAATGTTGCTTCCAAGGATTAGAATTCATGGAAGATTAGAACCAGAGGTTTGGCCTCCACTCAGATTCTTGTGAAGTTGTGCAACCTTAAGCCAAATAATCACATTTCTTTTTTTCTTTTAGTGGGAATTTAAAAAGCAAGGTCGTATACTATTAAAGTATATTCTCAGTGCCTTATGATTCTGCCATACAATTGTAGTTCAATAAAGATTTGTAAAATGATTAAAATTGTATTCTATTTGCCCCTTATTTGGTAAGGCAATTGTAGTAGACATCCATTATCCTTCAGTGTCTGAACCCCCTACCTAATAAACTCATTCATAAAAAAACCCATCAGTCTACAAACAATCATGGAATCAGAAGTTGCTTTGAACTCCTCCTTATGAGCAAAGACAAGGGTGTGTGACATAAGCTCCGCCCAATCATGCGTAGCTATCTTGGACTCTGAATCAGGAATAGGAGATGCAAAGAGGCAGGGGCCAGGAAAATAATCTTTGGAGGCAAAGTAATTTTAGGAAAATTGAAATCGTGGGAGAACTGAAAGTAATCCTGGTAATGGTATCACTGCTCTGTTATGAAGAGGGGCAGGTGGCTGATCTGCAGCATACCTTATTCCGGTGTTTGATTGGTAGGGGAAGTAATGGTCGTGGCTGAAGTTCACGGATGGATTCCACCTCTGATTGGAGCCATTGAAGTAACTTCATAATCTCTGAGTCTGGCTCTCTGGCCCTTGAAACATAGTTGTCAAGAATGGAGGTTCTTCAGTTTTGGACTTAAGAGCCACTAGCAACAGCATCACTTGGGAACTTGATAAAAATGCAGACTCTTGGGTCTGACTTCCTGTCTGCTGAATCAGCAGCTTTGGAGCAGGGCACAGAGCGGTGTAATGTAATCTGTCCTCCAGGGAATTCTGATGAATCTTCATGTTTGAAAATCACCGTTCTGGAGCAAGTATGTAGTACAAAATCATCTGGATTCAAATCTCACCTTTACCACCTATTGTTTGTGTATGCTGATGTCATATTTGTATGTCACTTTATCCCTGCATTTCTCAGTTTCTCATTGGTAAGTCAGAGATAGTAATTCCTATATTTTAGAAATGCATTTATAATTAAGTATATGTAAATCTCCAAAGTGACACAGGTTTCCTTTCTAAATAGTTGTTATTATTCAGTATCCTCTTAATAAATTTATATTGCACTAAAATGTCTGGAATAAGTTTATATGGCTTGCAACTAACAGCAACAAATTATAAAAGGATCATAAAATTCAAATCTCTTAACCACCAGACTGTTCAGTTCTAATATTGCTAGACAAGGTAGGGAAGGAAAGGATGAGCTTGGGGATTCCAATTCCCAGCTTAAGCATAGCATAAATGACCTGAAAGCTTCTATATGGCCCTGAAGAATACTCTTATTAACTGTAGGCACAGGGCTAAGATTGCTGAAAAATCAAACTCAGAATCTCATTCTGTAACTTGCTGAATTACAACAAAACTTGAACTCCCAGCCATACAAAGGATCTGCCATTAAAGTGAAGGCATTGTAAGGAAGGAATGGGATCCTGCAGGTTGAAATGTGGATGACTGGAAAGACCCTGATAATGCTGGGGCTACTAGGTCCCTGCATTTCAATAAGATGTCTTTCCTAGTGTAAATGGCCTCTTCACTTCCAGTGGGAACAGCCTTTGCATCACCAGTGGAAACATCTTTCCCATTCACATTTGAAATAATTTATCTACCCCTAGCTTCCTGTGTGAGGGGATTAACCCTGCATTGCCTGTGAAACCTGTAATAGCCTCCTCTGAGCCAGTTGACATGGAAGACAGTGCTGGTTCTCTTCAGAACACAACCCTAACGCCACGTTGATCCTACCCATGTCTACACTTAAGTCCAGGTAGGCCTCCAAAGGTGAGGTTTAAAGTGTGACTCAATGAAGAGACTTGCTACACTTCTAAAGGACTCTTGAGTTTTCTAATCTATACAGATAGAAATCAAGGGAGCATGTGTAGGAATGGATATTAAAGTTTTGGTACAATGATGGGAGGAACATAAAGTTAGGACAGGCTAAAGAGATTGATATGGTCTCACCAAACATATATTCTGTATGTAATATTGTACATCAGGGAGTTAGAAAGCACTCTAACTGTTTGTTTATTGGGAATGGAATAAACAGGTAGCCTATAGTGAGCATTTAGAAATGCTGGGCTTGCCTTGGTTTAATGTACAAGAAGGTATTCAAGGTTAGCAATATGAGAATGTTAGAGTGGATTTGTCATCCCTTCTGGTAGGACCACTTCTGACCATCCACAGTGGGAAGGCCCAGAAGACATACCTGTTATCACAACTGTAAGAAATAAATTTGGGAGGAGAGCCCCAGCATCTTTGAAAAGCTCTACAATCTCTCTTTTCTGTAGGCAAAGACACCTAATAAGAATGGTGATTGCAGCTAGGTGCACTGGCTCGCCCCTGTAATCCCAGCATTTTGGGAGGCCGAGGTGGGCAGATGACTTGAGGTGAGGAGTTTGAGACCAGACTGGCAAACATAGTGAAACTCTGTCTACTAAAAATACAAAAATTCACAGGGCATGGTGGTGTGTGCCTGTAAACCCACCTGCTCGGGAGGCTGAGGCAGGAGAATCGCCTGAACCTGCAAGGCAGAGGCTGAAGTGAGCTGAGATCATGCCAGTGCACTCCACTCTGGGTGACAGAGTAAGACTCAATCTCAATTAAAATATATATATATATATATTCAATAAAATACTGACAAACTGAATACAACAGCAAATCAAAAAGTTTATCTGTCACAATCAAATAGGCTTCATCCCAGGGATGCAAGACTGGTTCAACATACACAAATCTATAAACATAATCCATCACATAAATAGAACCAAAGGCAAAAAACACATGATTATCTCAATAGATGCAGAGAAGGCCTTTGACAAAATTCAACAGTCCTTTATGCTAAACACTCTCAATAATCTAGGTATAGATGGAGTGTATCTCAAAATAAAAGCAATTTACGACAAACCCACAGCCAATATCATACTGAATGGGTGAAAACTGGAAGCATTCCCTTTGAAAACTGACTCTAGACAAGGGTACCCTCTCTCACCACTCCTATTCAACATTGTATTGGAAGTTCTAGCCCGAGCAATCAGGCAAGAAAAAGAAATAAAGGATATTCAATTAGGAAAAGAAGAAGTAAAATTGTCTCTATCTGTGGATGGCATAATTGTATATTTAGAAGACTGCATCATCTCAGCCCAAAATCTCCTTAAGATGATAAGCAAATTCAGCAAAATCTCAGGATAGAAAACCAATGTGCAAAAATCCCAATCATTCCTATACACCAACAACAGACTAACAGAGAGCCAAATCAAGAGTGAACTCCCATTCATAATTGTTACAAAGAGAATAAAATACCTAGGAATACAACTAACAAAGGACATGAAAGACTTCTTCAAGGTGAACTACAAACCACTGCTCAAGGAAATAAGAGAAGACACAATCAGATGAAAAAATATTCCATGCTCATGATTAGGAAGAATCAATATCATGAAAATGGCCATACTGCCCAAAGTAATTTATAGATTCAATACTATCCCCATCAAGCTACCATTGACCTTCTTCACAGAACTGGAAAAAATCACCTTAAACTTAGTGTGGAACCAAAAAAGAGCCTGCATAGCCAAATTACTCCTAAGCAAAGAACAAAAACAGAAACAAACAAACAGAAAACACAAAGCTGAAGGAATCAGGATACCTGACTTCAAAGTATACTACAAGGCCACAGTCATCAAAACAGCATGGTACTGGTACCAAGACAGAGATATAGACCAGTGGAAAAGAACAGAGGCCTCAGAAGTAATGCCACACATCTACAGCCATCTGACCTTTGACAAACTTGACCAAAAAAAAAAAAAAAAAAGCAATGGGGAAAAGATTCCCTGTTTAATAAATGGCGTTTTCCCAACACCATTTATTGGAAGTTCTAGCCCGAGCAATCAGGCAAGAAAAAGAAATAAAGGGTATTCAATTAGAAAAAGAAGAAGTAAAATTGTCTCTATTTGTGGATGGCATAATTGTATATTTAGAAGACTGCATTGTCTCAACCCAAAATCCCCTTAAGATGATAAGCAAATTCAGCAAAATCTCAGGATAGAAAACCAATGTGCAAAAATCCCAATCATTCCTATACACCAACACTGCTAGCCATGTGCAGAAAGCTGAAACTGGATTCCTTACACCTTACACAAAAATTAACTCCAGATGGATTAAAGATTTAAGCATGAAACCTAACATCATAAAAACCCTAGAAGAAAACCTAGGCAATACCATTCAAGACATAGGCATAGGCAAGGACTTCATGACTAAAACACCAAAAACAATGGCAATAAAAGCCAAAATAGACAAATGGGATCTAATTAAACTTAAGAGCTCCTGCACAGCAAAAGAAACAATCGTTAGAGTGAACCAGCAACCAACAGAATGGGAAAAATTTTTGCAAGCTTCCCAACTGACAAAGGGGTAATATCCAGAATCTGTAAAGAAATAAAACAAATGCACAAGAGAAAAACAAAACAACCCCATCAAAAACTCGGCAAAGGACACAAACAGACACTTTTCAAAAGAAGACATTTATGCAGCCAACAAACATATGAAGAAATGCTCATCATCACTGGGTGAGGCAGCCCTCACCGTGCCTCAGTTTGCCCTGCTTGGGCTACACCCATTGTCCAACCAGTCCCATTGAGATGAACCTGGTACCTTGGCTGGAGATGTGGAGATCACTTGCTTTCTGTGTGGCTCTCACTGGGAACTGCTTGTCAGAGCTGTTCCTATTTGGCTATCTTGGCAGAAATCTGTATGTCTTCTTTTTAGAAATGACCATTCACACCTTTGCTCCTTTTTTGATGGCATTATTTGTTTGTTTCTTGCTGATTTGTTTAAGTTCCTTGCAGATTCTGGATACTAGTTCTTTGTGTGATGCATAGTTTGCAAACACTTTCTCCCACTTTGTAGATTGTTAACACTGCTGATTATTACTTTTGTTATTCAGAAGCCTTTTCATTCAATTAGGTCCCATTAATTTAATTATGTTTTTGTTACATTTGCTTATGAGGATCTTAGTCATGAGTTCTTTGCCTAGGCCAATGTCCAGAAGAGCTTTTTTCAATGTTATCATCTAGAATTTTTATGATTTCAGGTCTTAGATTTAAGTCTTTAATCCATCTTGAGTTGATTTTTTTAAAAAATTGATAGATGGGCATCTAGTTTCATTCTTCTGCATGTGGCTTGTCAGTTTTCCCAGCCTTATTTATGGAATAGGGTGTCCTTTAGGAATCTCCTGTCATTTCTATGTTGAATTATTGTGTTCTCTTTTAGCTGTTCTTTGTGGAGGAAGTAAGGGATACCAATTATCCCTACGCAGCCATCTTGAAGCTGCTCTTCTTTCCTTGATGGTTGAAGGCTATAGTATTGCACTTATCTAGTCACTTTCCCCAAGTATTTTTGCAGAGACAGTGTCTCTTGTCATGTGTAGTCATTGAAATTGTAGTTCATTACTTTGTGTTCAGATAGTATTTTGACAGATATTTTCTTATATCACAAGCTATATATACAAAAACCTCACCTCTCACACTCTTTGCAGATTAGCTCTGAACTAAATATTTTCTTCAATACTTACCTAGATATACACTAACACTAGAGTTATACCCAAAGTGAAGGCAAAAGGTCATCTCGCATCTAAGAGTATTATCCTAGGCATGTGCATGGCTTTCTACATTTCAGCTTATATACAAGTGTTTTGAATTACCCTAACTTCCAGAAGAAAGTCTCTCCTAGGTTTTTCCTCTCAGGCTGTAGTTTGTCTAGTCTACGTCTCAAATGCAATTTTTTGCTCAGGCATTTGCACCTTACTATTCCTCCATACAATGTTTTAGAACAAAGCCACAGAGTTTCCTGCTTGCATAACTTCTGAGTTAAGCAAAACAGAACACTTTGTGTCAGACACTCGCTGGCTAAATTAGAACAGTACACAGTATCTTGCAAGTAATGTTTTCTCACTTCCTTCTGAGGCCAGGGACCAATATCTTACAGTCTCTCTCTGGGAACAGTTTTCAAAACATAGCATCGTGAAAGCTAACAAAGCAGAAAGCAGGCCATGGCAAATAAAAATGCTGATTGCTGAAGATAATATTGAGTTTTCTTCAGTTTACAAATAACTGATGTTGACTAAAATAGGTGCACATTCAAGTGAAAATACTGCAAAGTTTTCGTATTTTAAAGTTTCTTTTTTCTAGATTCACCATTCATTTGGTTGCTGTAAACCTTTCACTATTTTTCAGAGCTCTAAAAGGGTGGGTTATGATAATTTCTGCTTGCTTTTTAATGTTTCTGTCAGGAGACAGGAGATTGCAACTGCCTATTCTCCCATTTTGTTGATGTCGCTTCTTGGTTACTCTTTATATTACATTTTGTGCTGTTACATGAAAGTTCCTTGATATTAGTAGCATTCTTTAAAACTACAAGTTTTCCAATAGGACTTGATTTTAATGCTTGCAGTTTGTCTTACCATGTCAAATTTATGAGAAATTATCTCCAGAAATATGTGACAAATCCAATGAATTAATACAACCTTCTATAATAATAATTCATCACCTCTGAGCCAGGTGAGCTCAGAGGATAAAAAACAAAAAAAATCTCTTTCATCCTTTCTCTCTTACCTAATCCTTAAACCTACATTCAGGGAGCAGCTTGCTAAAACTAAGGTTAATAAATGTCACTCTCTACTTTAATGACTGGCAGGCTCAGAGTAGAAGGGCTGTTGGATTCTCATTCTCATCACTGCTGTCTCTTGCATCACTTAATAGTAATTTCTTGATGATTTCAGAGTATTTTATTTCAAGTAATTAAATTTATGTATGTCTCATCAGAAATAAACTTTAAAAATTATACAGAAACTAGCGAGTTAATATTGGAAGTCAAAGTTCACCAATGACCCTCAGCTCATACCTAATGCTATGGCAAAGCCAGGCTTAAAGGTCTTGGGAGTCTTAGTCTTATTCATTGCTTTATAATCCCTCATAGTTTCTGAAATGGACTTTCTTCCTCCTGTTGCTGTTAGTTTTTAGACTTTAAGAGGAAAAAGAATGTTCCAAGTATTTCACAGAAATAATTAATTTTTACTGGAACCAAAAACATTGGAGTTCACCTGTATAAGGAAAAACAAAACAAAAATGAAATGAAAAACTGGATTTGGAACAGGAGTAGGAAATAAATTGACTCAAAAATAGATAAATGTTAGGACAAAAGAGAACTCATAAGGTGATAATTGCAAGGACCTACAGAGAAAGTTAACATGACAGGTGATGACAGTGTGCCCTTGGGGATGAGACAGAAGCAATGAGATTAGAGAGATCTGAAGTAAAACAGCTAAGGAAAGAGATTTATTCAAGGAAGTATTCAAACATGGAAATATTTTTTCTAAAGTGTGTGGATGTATGTTAGCCAACATCAGATATTTCTAAACTAGAAATGGAAATTGAAGATTATCTTTAACCATCAGCAGAAATCACATACAAAGTAGTGAAACACAGAGAGATGACCTTTGCTTCATCAGGGTGAAGCTTATTAGTGGAAGAATTATACCCATGGAACAGCCCTTGTAATAGCTTCTGCAGTGTTTTTCAAGCATATTTGGGTTTAAATGGCAAGCTAGATAATAGTCAAAGTCTTTAGACACATCGTGTAATAGCACACATTTTGTTGAATGAGAGAAATATTCAAGGTTATAACATTCCAGACAAGAATACCATCTTCAGGGCCAGTTCCCAATGTTAAATTTATTATATTTTATTTATTCTCAAAAAATAAATTAGTAGTTCCTTTACTCATTTTATACAGAGGAACTCTTAATTAGCATTCTTTATACCTCAAAAGGACCATTCTTCATGATGCTACTCACCCATCATTGTTTAAATATAATCCTGCCCTAAAGAAGAGAATAATTAAATAAGAAAATAAATAGACAACCTATGTTGCAAGCAAAGCACTGCCCTCCCAGTATTAATTTGGAACAATACTCTCCAAAGACAGCACACCAGAAATAAATAAAGTTAAAGAAAGACCTAATAGAGGAAAAAATTCCATTATTTTAAGAATAAAATTAGCTTAAAGAAGGAAATTATCTTTGTAAATGTCGAAAGCAATACTAGTAAAAATAATAATTTGTTAAGGTAACATTTCTTTCAAGTAAAGATAAAATTACATCAGGAAGAACTCTCTTATAAATGAGAAGGGTAGAATCACTAAAAGGATTTGCTTTAAAGGTCAATATTCAATTAATGTAATTGCTAAGATACTGACATGGGACTTGATTTATGGATATTTGTAAGACTAAAATGTCCTGTTTTTAGAAACCAAAGTAGTTTTCATCCTTTACATCATAAGCTACAACCTGATCCAAACTGATTCGGGCGGAAAGTGCCTGTGTGATCTGGAAAGGCCAGGCTCCCATGAACGATGTATAATAGGCTGTTTCCAACACCATGGAGCCTCTCCAGCTAAGCCCTGCAGGCGTTTTATTTATTTTTATTTTTACTTTTTATTTATACGTATTTATTTAGAGACAGAGTTTTGCTCTGTTGCCCAGGCTGGAGTACAATAGTGCTATCTTGGATCACTGCAAACTCTGACTCTCGGGTTGAAGTGATTCTCCTGACTCAGCCTCCCAGAGTAGCTGGGACTACAGGTATGCACCACCACACCTGGCTAATTTTTTTTTATTTTTAGTAGAGATGGGGTTTCACCATGTTGGCCAGGCTGGTCTCAAACTCCTGACCTCAGGTGATCTGCCCTCCTCGGCCTCCCAAAGTGCTGGGATTACAGACATGAGCCATCACGCCTGGCCCTGCAGGCATTTTATACAAACATGACACTAGAAAGCAACCCATCAGTGGTCTAATACACACATTACATGCTACTCAAGAGTGGCTAGGACTTAGGGGAGAACTAACAGATCTGAGATATTAAAAGGTCATGTAATTTGTAAGTCAGTAGTGAGATATTGTCACTGCAATTGGACCAAACAGCCACTTTAAGTCTATCGAACATCCAGTAAATCATTAAAAGTATAAAAATAGTCATTTTTATTTTCCCCAATTGGTTCTTATTGGCTACTTCCAGCCAATAAGGCCTTATTGGACCCTTCAAGCTTCTATGTGTGGTCCAAGCTTCTCCCAATTTTTTCAACTATAATGTTAACTCTGAGGTTATAAGATTTCTCCATAACAGACTTGAGTCATGACACTAGGGGTAATGTGTTTGCTGGGGGTAAGCTAAACTAGGCTATATAGAGCCAACTTAATAGTCTTTGATTCTCCTTAAACACACACTCATGCACACATTTCATGCCTCACATTATGATTACAGTTATAAGAAATTGATGACTGTCACCATGTTGTGGGGCTGGGGATTGAGAAAACCTATTTTTAACTTTTAGACAGAGAAAATGTAAATGGATGTCTGGTCATGTGATAATCTAAAGTCACTGTTTAAGGTAAGACTCTACTCAAGAATTGTGAACCAAATTCCTACAGCAGTGCTTTTAAAACATATTTAGCTATGAAGCAGTTTCTTGAACAAACTTGGCAGTATAATATTTAAAGCAGATAAAATAGGGCTGCTCCTACTAGAGGGACTCTGTGTGCCCCAGAGCTTTGTTGTTCCAGCAGAAGACGGTTCCCATTCATTTTGTTCAATAGAATTCATTGCCAATTGATGGTGTGTCGTTAAGCCAGCTGCTAGCTCTCTGATCTTTGCTTTTAAAAATCTAACTGGATCTAATACTAATCACCGAGTAATCTGAATTTTGTTTCTCAGTTGTATTCTATTTTTGGGGGTATAGTTTAATTGACTTCAACAAATATAGACAAATTAGGCTATTTAGCTGCTTTCAAGTAAGGAAGTCTAATATATTACTTATAAAAATATGGTTACCTTGTTCATTGACTGATCATTATGAGTCCCTCATATGTGCAAATCATCCTGCTCTAGTCCCCAAAACTAAGGATTTCCAAGGAAAATTAGGAGATAACCACCCTGAACCCTGCTATTTTTCAAAAGCCCTCAAGAAGTTTGCAAGAAAAGGACACAGAAGTGTGCAAATAATTGACAACCCAAGCAAACCCAAATGTGTATAGTAAGATGCAGGTACAAACAAATTGCTTTGGGCCACATCAGAAAAACAATTGTTAACACAGCACTTAAAATCATTGGCTTAGGAGCCAGTGGAACCAAGGATGATAGTGCATGTCTTAAACCTCTTTAAACTTCACTTGCCCCATCTGTGAAATGACATATTTCCAATTATGTGACTACTTTGAAGATCAAATGCAGTTTTCCTGATACATGGTGTCTAGAAGAGAGGTCACTCTGGTGATTGAGAAAATCTTTTAGAAGAGAAAGATTTAGGCAGGGCGCAGTGGCTCACGCCTATAATCCCAGCACTTTGAGAGGCCGAGGTGGGTGGATCACGAGGTCAAGAGATCGAGACCATCCTAGTCAACATGGTGAAATCCTGTCTCTACTAAAAAATACAAAAATTGGCTGGGCTTGGTGGCACAGGCCTGTAGTCCCAGCTGCTCGGGAGGCTGAGGCAGGAGAATTACTTGAACCTGGGAGGTGGAGATTGTGGTGAGCCAAGATTACGCCATTGCACTCCAGCCCGGGTAACAAGAGCAAAACAATGTCTCAAAAAAAAAAAAAAAGGCAGATTTAAATTGTTGATTTTAAGGGATAATGCAATATCCACTTGGGAATCTCCAGAAGCCATATTTGTACATATTTTGGGTCAGCCATGTGCAAAAAATTATACCATGCCCCTATGTTTTTATTCTGATTCATGCTTCCACAGCTATATTCTTTCTCCACGCCTGCCTGAGACACTGAGTGCAATGATGGGAGAGTGTACGTAAAGTCATGCATGTCTAGATACATAGGAATTCTAATTCTAATTTGTTTCATTCCCTGCTCCACGATTTTCTTATCTGCAGCTTGCTTATTCTTTCTTGCCCATCCATATTTAATTAATACTCTCTCACTGCCAAATTCATTTTACATCTCCCCAGACTCTAGTTTTTCTTGATCTGCTGGCATAATTCTCTTGTATCTGCAAATTTACACAAATATTATCAGTTTAATTTAGTATACAATTATTAAATGATATCTATATACTAGGCACAGTGACTGAACCTGGGTTACAAAGGTAAGTAAGATTTAGTTTTGGGATCAACATATTTGCCAGTTTGGGCATGAACATATTTACCAAGCACATTTTGTATTTTTGTAAGCTATCTATTTCTTTACTATTTCTTGCCAAATACATTTCATACTAACTCTTTCTTTTGTTCATTAAGTATTGCCACACACACATTCAAGCCCATCTCAATACACACTGAGTGGACAGTCTTTCCATTATCTTTGTTGCTGAGAACACCAAGATATCAGTGGTATAGGCTGTAAGGCTGGATGGAAGGACCAGGGGTGACAGCAGTCAAGGAAATTCACTTATGGGTAGAGCTGGTCTGCAGAAATAACCAGGAAGTCCAATGATGGTGTTGGAATGGCTGCTGCTAGCCTCACCCTAGGTTTGCATATTGTCAGTATCTAGAGAAAAATGTGGCCCTAAGAACAACCTGATCCCAACCCACATGTCAGCAGCAGGCAGTTTCTGATTAAGAAAGACTTGGGTAACATCACATAAAGAAATCCCACTGGAAATGAGTCATCTTACAAGCTTCTGTATTCCAGTTTTCAGGTCTCCTGGACAGAGAGAGGACATTGCTTCTCCATTTAATGCAACCACAGAAGCACTCTCCAGTAACACCTGGTATCATCCTCTGGGTCAGATACAGATTTGGTTACTGCCCTTGCATGCTCTTGTATCATAGCTCTAAAAGCACTACAGCTTTCTGTTATTAAAAGATGTTTTTACATATATTTAATTAATATACATAAAACATACTTTAAAAATACATAAAACATCTTTTAATAACAGAAAGAGCTTCATTATTACAAGAGCATGATCAGCATGAGGCCCCCAAGTAGGCCAGGGAACAAGTGAAAGGCTCTCAGGCAGGGTGAATATCTGACAGAGGCACAAGCTGGGAAGGGAAGGGCCAGGATTCGAGAAGGGTCCAGTCTTACAGACAGAAGGGAGCCAGAGGTGAATCCGGTTCATCACTCAGGCCAACGTATCCCTGCTCATTCACCCCCGAGTCGGTTATCAGGATTCTGCTCTCATTTAATAAAAGAGATCTATTCATAGATGACACTTTTCAGAAATTTCAGCATGTTCGAAGCTACTTCTAAGTATTAAGGAATGAGGTTAACAAACTAAAGAAGTTTAAATCAAAGTAACAAAGTAATTTCCCCTTGAAAATTGAGAAACTGAGAATAGGAATACCTAATTTAGGATTAAGTACCAAAGAGAATTTCTTTTCATCATGGCAGAGGCATAAATATAAGAGTACATGACTCACCCAAAGCTTTGAATGATTATATCTCTGGAAAACAAGTGTGCCTACATATCTTCTATCAACTACACTGAGAAATTAAATGTGGGCTGAAATCTGATTACCCCTTTAAGGCCTAGAAAAAGTACACTTCTCTGCAGTGTCCTCAGATATCTTTAGTCAGACGCTGCGTTTCCTTCCCCCCAGCAATCCTAAGAGTGTTTGCTCACTTACTGTATCACATAGGGAAAAGAGATTAAGAACATAGACTTTGAAATCAGAAAGTATTTGATTCAGATTTCAGCTTCAACACCTTAGTTCTGTGACCAAAGAGAAATAAGTTAGCTTCTTTAAGTCACAAGTTTCTTCACCTGAAAAATGAGGATAGCAATGCATCAGGTATATCCAGGCTGATATTCAGCTGTATCAGCTGTTAAAATAGTAAACAGGTTCTGCCTGAGGGTTCGACACTCTGGTAGTCTGGGATTCCCTTCATGCATGCTAGCCCAGCAACTAGAGCTTGAACACCTGGCAGGGAGTTCGGAGGTATCCACATTTCAACCTTCTGACTGATCGTATGTGGGCCTTACAAGTTTTTGGATATTTTACATATGACCCTTGTCTCTTGCAAACATTAACAAAATGTTTTCACAGTAATAAGCACAGTGTATAATGGATAGGGAGTTAGTTATTGCTGTTGTTGCTATAATGAAATATGACTTTTAATTTCTGATGAAGTCTGTAATTTCTAAGTCTATTTACTTCTTGGGTTTTTTTGTGCTTTCCTTTAGTGGCAAATTATGTTTCATTATCACACTGACTAACCCAGTGTTCTGCCCAGAGCAGGTACTCGATAAGTGAAAACAGAATTAAAAAAAGGAAAATCATATCCAATTATTCTGTGTGTCGGGATGCTGTAGCTTGGTAAATAAATCATCTTTTGATTAACTAATTTCTTCAGATGAGTGGCTTAGTGTCCTGCAGTAAAGGCCTTAAGACCATTAATGAGATAATATATGGTCTCACACATGGTGAAATCTTGCTAAGAATTGTATTTCAAATAGAAACTATCTTGACTCTGCTACGAAAATCTATAGGAGATTATTTATTTTGGTTTAAGGATTGTGAAATAAAGAATTTAAGAAGGTTCATCTAAATTGGATTATCTTCTTGACAAGCCTTCTCAGATTTGAGCGGTTTGGTTACATCAAACTAAGTCAAGATGTGATCTCAGCCTTGAATAAACTCTTTATTTCCCCTAAAACCTGATGTAATGTCTATCTTAGATCAGTGTCCACAAGCAGAGACTGAGACATCAACCATAATGGGAACATATTATGTACAAAGCAATGTGTAATTGTAGAAAATTACCATTAATGATTGACATATATTCTCTAGAAAATCTGTTTTGGAAGCCAATAATCAGAAATTTGTTGAGAAAACACAGATAGCAAAGTGATGAAAGATACCTAGAATCACTTTTATCAGCCTCAACAATAACTATGTGAAATGAGGTGAAGTCAAAGATGTCACTGTAGAAGTTCCTTCCATTCTTCTTGAAGGCAATGATTCATTAAGCCTTCTCCATCCTTGGTGGGTGTGTTCTAGAAGGCATTGTAAAAAAGGAAGATGGCTTATACTTCATGGAAGTAATTTTTGCTACTTTCAGGTGGACCATCCCCTTAACTCCAATGCAGCCACTAAATTGGTCCCTACAGGTTCCTATTCCTCATACTTGCTCCTGTCTCTCTCCCAGAACCAACACTGGTCTGACCTTCCGATTCATTCTAGCTATAGTCAACACCCACTGTAAGAGATTTTCACAGACCACCTTACCTAGACACACCCCATCTGACTCCGTGGATGGAGCACAACTTTTCCCTAATCCCTGAGTGAGAAGGACCTGCCCCTCAAACTCCACATTCCTTTATTAATATTTGGCTAAAAACCAGAAGTCTGTAATACTTCTCTGCTCTCTACCAAGCTTTCCCACCTAGAACTCAGAACTGATTCTGTTTTTATTTGAAAAACGTTGTGCCAAAATCACGTGTACTATTACCTGTGTAAGCACAATCATTACAATTATTCTATGTTAATAGAATTTTAGCTACTATGATGTCCACTTTTTGTTTTTGGAAGTTGTTTTTTTCTAAAGGAAAAATTAACTGTGAAAGCTTTTATTTGGGATGGGAAAGTGATTCCCCTTAATCAACACATTACTGTTTTTGTTTTACCATTTTGAATGTGTTGAAAGTGTTCCATTTAAGAAACAAAAATTGTTTCTTAATTTTTAAGAAATTAAAATGTAATAGAGACTGTTCATAAGTCCCCAACCCTTAAAGTAGATGATGCATGATAAATAGTTAATCAAGTAGTTGGCCCTAATTTAAACAAAATATATGAATGAAGTGATTATTATAACATCAAAAATGCATGCCCTATTGAGTTAGTGACATTTTATATTTAATTTTGTTTGTTAGCCATCAATTGATCTTTTTTAAAATGAAGTAGTCTATGATCCTAGACGTTTTTTGTATTATCATTTATTATTACAAAAATTGCCTTTTTGCTGCCTGTCTTCTTGAAACACAATCACTTAAAGATCCTAGAACTCTGTATTTCAAAGTTGTATATTTTTAATATACATGACACAGATGTTTTAACAAGTGTGTGTCAGTGCTAATTGGACTTATCACAGCTGGTAATCTTTAGTCATTTGTGCTGCCCGTATCTTTCTTGGTATGTAAAACCTACTTCTGAAAACTGCTGATTGCTCTAATCTACTAAAATATTCTGACATCCACCTGTATCTATTTCCTGCTTTCTGTCCAAACTACATGATTTCTAGTTTTAATTAGACAACAGTGCTGATTCTCCCTTAATCCTCTCTTCATGACTCTTTCTAAATATTGAAATGAAAAAGGGGGTCCCAAAGCAAATATTCTTGACACTTATATTATGATATATAAAGGTGGGAAAATAGCAGCTTCCTCCTGGGTGTTTAAATTTGCCTAAAATCTGCATTTCTAGCACTAAAGTGATAGTAGGAGGGCAGCATCTTGCATTTGAGCTGAAAATTGGCTGAGAATTCCATTACATAATGTGTATTTTGCTTAGGTTCTACACAAAGCAGTGCAGCGCCTTAAGAAGTCATCTTGGGAACCGCAAAGACTTGAAGTGTCACTGTCGCATCTGATGATTATAGGAATAGAGGTGGTAGCTAAGATTTGTTGTTGTTGTTGTTGTTGTTTGAAATGAAGTTTCACGCTTGTTGCCCAGGCTGGAGAGCAATGGTGCAATCTCAGCTCACTGCAACCTCTGTCTCCTGGGCTCAAGCACTTCTCCTGCCTTAGCCTCCTAAGTAGCTGGGATTACAAGGATGTGCCACCATGTCTGGCTAATTTTGTTTTTTAAGTAGAGACAGAGTTTCTCCATGTTGGTCAGGCTGGTCTCAATCTCCTGGCCTCAGGTGATCCGCCCACCTCATCCTCCCAAAGTGCTGGGATTACAGGTGTGAGCCACCACGTCTGGCCAGTTTGTTGTTTACATCTAAAGGAAGTATCAGAACTAATATGTAGACATTTGAAATTGGTCAGGTGTTGTGGCTCATGCCTGTAATCCCAGAAATTTGGGAGGCTGTGGCAGGAGGACTGCTGGAGCCCAGGAGTTAAAGACTAGCCTCAGCAACAAAGGAAGACCCCATCTCTACAAAAAGTAAAAAATTAGCTAGACATGATGGTGCATTTCTGTAGTCCCAGCTACTCAGGGGGCTGTGGTGGGAGAATCACTTGAGCCCAGAGGTTTGAAGTTACAGTGAGCCATGATCATACTACTGCACCCTGGCCTTGGTGACAGAGCAGGACCCTGTCTCTTGTAACAAAAAACAATGAATTAACAAACAAACAAACAAAACTCAAAAAAACCCATTTAAAATCTAAAGAACAAATTAGCATGATAGAATTGATTTCATCTTAAGTGGTTATATTTAGTATTACATAAGTAAATATGAGATCAGATTATAATTTTTTTAAAAAAAAAATATGTAATTAACAATGTTTTTTTCAAAATAGCTATTCAATAATTATACCATTTTTGGATTACTGTGTTTTGATATATAATAACTTTTTCATTCCAAAACACATTAAATAAATACATATATAGAGTATTATATGCAGGGATGATTTCACAAAAAGACACATTCACCAATGAACTCACTCTAACAATTTCCAGTGAGACCAGATAATATTTAAAAAGACTTAACTTTTTTCATTTTCATGACAGATAAAAATGTGGGAGGTGGAGGAACAGCATTTCTAGAATCTTCAGTTTGTTGTAGGCATACATTCTTTCCACAAATTTGTAGGCCCTCTCCTGTTTAGCCTTTAATTTACCCTGGGTTTTTTGTTTTTGTTTTTGTTTTTGTTTTTTTTTAAGTGCAGTTTGAGTACAAGATGACCACAGGCCTTAAAAATGTTAAAACCCATTTTCACATGGGTTGAAAATATCTTCATTTCTGCTTTGGCACCTTCAGAATGGATCATGACCAGAAACTGTGAGATGACAAAAAAAAGAAAAACTTTGATGTTGCTAGTTTTCTGGGGGTTTTTTGATTCTAATTTTTAAATTCTTTTTAAGATGGAAGAAACTTGCTCTTGCGTAAACTTCCCAAAGAAAAACAAATCATCAAACACAGATTTGAATTGAATGTAAAAAACATATCACCCACTCTCTACTGCTTTTCTTATATCTCTCCCACACCAATGAGGATACACTGTCAACCCTCCTCTTTCTAATTTGGTAAATGCAGGAAACTGCATTACATAAACAAACTCAGCTGAAGTTCCTTTGAATGGTTACTACTTATGTAAACTTGTTTCACTGTTAAAATTGTATCACTAGGTTCAACTATTCACCCTAATTTTTTAAGATTAACAGAAATAAATGTTCCATTTAACAGCACATCACATGGGAGGATCTTTATGCACAAGTGAAAGTATTTTGTGTGTACATATGCACACATCCACAAGACAGAAGTTTCTCAGGGGCTCTGGAGACACTTGTTTTCTATTTGCAAATCCATGCCTTGTGCTTAACTCAGGAGGAGGGGGCTATTTTGCCTAAGTTCATTCTGTTTTATTGTCCTCACATCTTCTTCTTGGATTTCAGTTATTAATGTTTTTCCTCCATATTTCCTGTCTTTCATTGTTTTAGCTCAATTGTACTCTTGTTTTGAATTTTAAGAATGTGTCTCATATCCGTCTTCCAGTTATTAACAATGTTCTCATTGTATTGATCTTGCTTCCATTTCCCTGGTGCAGACAAGCAGATGCTGATCTTGTTTCTCAGCCACCTCCTTTTCACTTTAAAAAGTCAACTTTCCATCACATTTTTCATTTTCTCTGTTCAATAAAATTAATTTAAATTCATACTGCAAATAGTAATTAAATTTATTTTTTCCTTAAAAAAATAATTTCCCCACAAATATGTCCTCCTTCAGGACTGCATGCATAGTATTTCCTCTTTGATTTATTAGAGAATGTTTTCACACGTCTACACTGTTGTTGATTGCTTTAGAAGAAGAGAAGTTTATTTAAGAACTGGTTCCAGCATAAACTCAGAACTACTAAATTCTCTGAGTCTTGTTAACATCTCAAACTATGTCAAGAATGGATAAATAGTTCTTCAAAGACAGAAGGTGAGTATTGGAAGCAATTAAACAGAGAATTGGGCCTATTTTTCTTGTTTTAAATATAATTATGAAAATAACTAGTGCATAAAAATAAGAAGTAGAGGAAAAGGGGAGTCAAATAATGTTCATTTTGTATTATCTTTGCTTTTAGAGGAATGAATAAGCACACTTTTGAAAAACTAGAAAATAGCTTTATTAGTTCTTAGATAATATAAATAATACATACCCATAAAACTGTTTTAATACTAAAGAATGATATAATTACTTAAAAGCATAAAATCTAGATAAGTTAATTTATTTCTTTCTCTGTCTTTCTATAACTGTATACACACTGTCACATAATTTAAAATATATAGAATTATACATGCAGCTAATAGATATTTTAAAATACATGTGTATATATATGTGTGTGTATGTATATAAAAGCTATAATTAGAACTGAAAGATTAACAGGTTTATGCATAAATAGTTCAATTTTCTATATTCTAGCTGAATATTATTACTATTTTAAATTCTACACTTCAGTTATTGGTTGATGATATATAGGAAAGCATATTCACATTGTATCATGTGATTTGCTATAGTTACTTATTAGTACCAAGAAATTTTGTTTGATTCTTTGGGGATTTCTAACCAGACAATCATATTATCCTCAAATCACAAGTATTTTACTATTTTTTAAAAATTTGTTGTTGAGTCCAACTGGCAGATTCGACCAAGCCATGGATGAAAAATGTACACTGACACAGGCTTGCCAGTTGGCACAGCCAGGAGACCTCTGCCAAAGCCATCAGCAGCTCCCATAAACCTGTGATGTTTGCATATATTTAGTAAAGACTAAATGACAAGGTCTCATGTAAACACCATCAGAGGGTAATTAACATTGCTGATCCCCCAAGTAGAGAGCAGTCATGTGCCCACGAAGATCAAAGATCGGTCTTAGGACCATATGAGTAAACTCCTCTATATTCCTTTGTTATCTGCTCTGTGCTATTAGCTCAAGGTAAGAGGATTAGGCTGCTTTCAGCCATAAACCTTTTCCCAAGGCTTTTGCAAAACCTTCTAGCCTTCCAAGAAGATTTGTGTCTTTCTACAATTTTTCCACCACCAAGACCAATCTCCTACAATTTGTATATATGTTTATTTCTTTTTTTTTAAATCTTTTTGCACTAGATAGCATTTCTAATTTGATATTCTATAGGAATGGTGAGAAAGGACATCTTCACCTTGTTCCCAATCTTAGGAGAAAAATGTCAGTCTCACACAATAATTATGATATGACTTGTAGGTTTTAAGGATATATTCTTTATTGCATTAAGCTTTCTTTCTATTTCTATTAAAAACTTTTTTTTTCAGAAATGAGTGTTGAATGTTGTCAAATGCCTTTTCAGCATCTATTGAGGGGGCATAGTGTTTTTCTTGTTTAATTTGTCAATCATAAGCTTTATTGCATTAGGGTTTTTATTTCTATTAAAAGCATTTTTTTTTTCAGAAATGAGTGTTGAATGTTGTCAAATGCTTTTTCAGCATCTATTGATAGGGTGTGCTGTTTTTCTTATTTAATTTGTCAATCATATTGATTGACCTAGGACTGTAAATAATCTGTATATGGAAAACTACAAAATGCTGATAAAATAAATCCAAAATGAATATATGTAGATGCTGAGATACTCAATGTGCAGGGATTTTAAAAGTTAACATTATTGACATGTCAGTTTTCTCCGTTTTCCATCTATAGATTCAATGCAATTTCAACCATAATTCTAGCAAGATATTTTGAAGATATAGCAAGATACTTTGAAGATATTAACAAATTGATTTTAAAATTTATTCTCAAATATGAAAGGCACAGAATAGGCAAAATGATATCAAAGAATAAGTTGGAGGACTCACATTGATCTATGTATCTGTTATTTTTTCAATACCATACTGTTTTGATTAGAGTAGCTTTAAAGTAAGTCTTGGAAAAAAGATGTATTTATAGAAGCTATAATTTGAAAGAAATATTAATAGATTTAGGCATAAAATTTTCATTTTTGGTCTATTTTAAACATTACTATTATTTCAAGACTTACTTTAATGCTACTCTAATTAAAACAGTTTGGTATTGGCAAAAGAATAGATACATAGTTCAGTGTAACTGAATATTACCAGAATTAGGTATGGTCAACTGATTTTTGACAAAGGAGCATGGTAATTTAATACAGAAAGTATTCTTTTTTTAAACAAATGATGCTGGCACAATTGTGTGTCCCTATGCAAAAACTGAACCTAGATACTGACCTTACATCCTACACAAAAATAAATCAAATGATTATAAGCCTAAAAGTAAAATTAAAAACTATAAAATTTGCCAATGAAAGCATAAGGATAAAATATTTATGACATTGGATTTTCTAAGAAGATTTAGATACAACACTAAAAGCATAATTCATTAAAGAAAATATAGATAATTTGGGCTTTTTTGATATTAAAGACTCTCCTGTGAAAGATCCTTTTAAGGCAACACAAAGACTATTCATTACAAAATAGATATTTAATCCAAATTTACAAAAAGAAGAAACCTTATAACTCAAAAGTTTGAGAACAAGACAAGAGATAATTCAACTAGAATGGACAAAATTCTGAACAGATACTTTACCAAATAAAAAATATGGGTGACAAAATGAGCATATGGCAGGATGATCAAAACTATTTGTTTTGAGGGAAATGCATATTAAAACAACAAGAAGATAGCATTATACACATCTTACAGTGGTTCAAATAAAAAAACTGACGATACCTATTGCTGATGAAGTTTCAGAACCACAGGAATTCTCATTTAATACTGGCAGGCATGCAAAGTGATTCAGCCATTTTAGGTTTGCAGTTTTTACAAAAGTAAACAAACTCATACTTTTAAATTCACTATTTCTTCCCCTTTGTATTTAACTAACTGATGTGATTAATTTGTGCCACAGAAGAACCTGTATACAAATGCTTATAGCACTTTACTTGTAATTGCCAAAAACAGGAAGCAATCAAAACACCCTTCAACAAGTGAATGAATAAAGGAACCATGGTACAGCTATGAAGGTGGATAGTATTTAAGATTAAAGAGGAATAAACTATCAAGCTATGAAAAACCATGAGTGAATCTTAAATGTATGTTTCTAAATAAAAGAAGCCATTCTTCAAAAGGCTACATGTTGTATGATTTTATTCATTTGACATTCTGAGAAAGGCAAAACTATAATGACAGTATAATGACAGAAAGAGATCAGTGATTGCCAGTGGTTTGCACAGATGAATAGTTGAAGTGCAAGACTTTTTGTTTTTGTTTTTTAGGGTGGTGAAGTTGTTTTGTGTGACAACTATGTGGGAGATCATCAGAGTGGTGGGAGAAATTATAGGGAAGGGATGCAAATCTTTCTGAAAGGTTGGAAGGTTTTGCATAGCTTCAGGGAAGAATAAGCTGAAGGCAGCTATTCTCCTACCCTTAGGCAGAGGATGAGGAGTAGGTACAAGGAAGTGTAGAGGAATTTATCTCAAATGGGTTTGTTTACTCATGTTGTCCTAAAATCAACTTTTGCTCATCCATGCACGTGACTGCTCCCTAAAAGGAGGAACAATTGTTAATTACCTACAGATTGTGTTGTCTCCAGGCTTTTGGCGTTATTTCAGTACTGAGTAAAAGTGAGCAGAGCCAGCTTATCTGGGCTGTTTACTCTTCGAGCAGTCCCCTATTGCTCTTTCACTGCATACCTATGTTTAAGTACTCCTTTCATCTGTGGCTCAGCCAGAGTCTGCAGGACAGACTCAGTAAAACAAAATGGTAGATATATGATAGTACTAATTTTTCAAAATCCATAGAACTTTGCAGCACATATGAATGGCTATTAATGTGTGAAACTTAAAGAAAATTATTTAGGAGCTTGAACAAGGCTAGGATAGAATGCAAATTGTGACAAAATAATCCAATTGCATGATAAATGTAGAAAATAGCCTCACTGAGAGAAATTGAGACACAATTTCTGACCCAAGCAACTCTGTAAGTGAATAGAGATAGAGACTGTAAAACTAGTGGCAAAATAAGTTAAACCCTGTACTATACTAGATAAAATTGTTTTACATGGGATATCGATTAACAACTCTAACACCAGTATAATAAAACTGAAGGAATAAGTAAACAATTGGCAGATAATAGGAGCCAGATTTCTCACTGATAGAGTTAAAGGTTACAGAAAATCAAAAGTAAAAGAGTGGAATGATCAAGTGAGATATTGGATTAGAGTGAAATACATCAATATAAAATCATGTTTAATGTAATATAGATAGATGCACATAGAAATATTTATAAACATGTGCATATTCACGAGTTAGTATGTGTAAATTTATTTTTTTGTTGCCAGCTGATACAGCCCAGAAACAATGAAACCTTAATGAAAATAAGCACACCCTGTATCCAGATAGTTGGTTTCTAAATACCCTCCTCTAGTCAAAGAAGCAGAGATTCTTGGAGAAATGGCTGATCCTAAATCTGGGGCATGGAACACACACAATGATTATGGAACTTTTGTAGTGATGAAAATAAGGATATACCCAAAACAAACAAAGCAGAACATAACACTGAGGGAATAACAAAGTCACCAGGGAAAAAAGGTTTCATTTGCAACAGTTTGAGCAACAAAAGAATGTAATATTGGATTATAACACAAAATGTAACAGGAGCGGCTGTGGGAAATGGATCTCTTGGACACCGAATATGGGAGGAAGGAGTTTATTTGACCGGGAGCAAGGTGGCGTTGTTGCCTTAACAGCCAAGCTCCCCTAACAAAGGAAGATTCCTTCTTTATATAGGCTTATACTTTAGATGTTACACGTGGAAGAATCTTAGGTTTATAGCTTAACATATGAAAAGGATCTCGGTTTACAGTCTCAGGAAT